>JAWMAG010000008.1:13375000-13392500 GCA_037013455.1 Ceratitis rosa | reverse complement strand
AAATATCTTTGCGCTGCTCGACAGCTGCGGGCGCCGGTCTGGCTGGCCACTGACCGCATGTAGGCGTCATTTAATTGTTGCACGTTGCAGTTGTACTTGCAAATAAACACAAGTAGAAAAGTGAAAACTTAATAGAAAAAATTAGTGATTTATTTCGTACTGATTTTAATTAATAGCAAGTATTTAGTAACTAAGGCGATTTGGAATGGCCTTGGTTTCGAGTTGTGGTTGCTTGGGGCAAATGGCATAATCAGCAAATAAACCACAAAGAGTACAAAACAACCAACGATAAACGAGTGTAATAAACTTACGAAGTTATTTCGGCTTGTCTTTGATTATTTATTGGAAAATCATTAAACTTTTTGGAAAATGATAACGGCAAAGTTTTTGGCTCAGCTTGCACAACAGTTGCCATAAGTCGGCGCTTGAACAAATGCTCACTTTTAAGGCTTTTTTGATGAGAGTTGTAAATTTCACTGAAACATTTTTGAAAACTTTACACAATTTACCACAAATGATTTATTTGATTTTGACAAAGTTTTCGTGGTTTTCTTGGTTTATTCGATACTGAGAAATTGGGGGAAATGATTTGTCTTTTATGAAAGAAAATAAGTTGAGAAAATGGCAAATGCATATATAAGGGGGCAACTTCATGTTATTCTTCTTCTAATTAAAGTATTCTTTTATAAGACGCTGATGGAGGAGGGAGCGGCAATCAGTTATGAACAACTTAGTTTTTTGACTCGATAAATAAATTAAAAAGATATAAAATAAAATTACATTAATGAGTACAAAATGAAACTAAAGAGAATTGATAAAACACAATACAATAAAATAAAATTAAAATTAATTAATTTAACTAAAAAAAAATAAAATAAAATAAGTAAAATAAATTAAATTAAAACCAATTAAATAAGAAAAGATAAAATTAATAACAAAAAAATAAATAATATACCCAAATAAAATAAATTAAACAAGTATAAAATAATGAAATAAAAACCATCAAATAATATTAAATCATAATATAAAATAAAATTAAAATTAAATCAAATAAAGTAAAATACAATAAAAAAGTAAACCAAAATAAAATAAAGCAAGTTGGTACATAACAAAATTAATTAAATAAGATAAAATAAATATGAAATAAAATATAAAATATATTAAAATAAATAAAATTTAATAATATTATAGTAAATTAAATTAAACTAGATAAGATAACATAAAATAGATTAAAAGAATAAAAATAAACTAAATTAAAAAATAAGGTAAACAAAAACAAAATAATGATGTAAAATTGAATCAAATTAAATTAAATAATATAAAATAAGATAAAATAAAATAAAATAATGAAATAAAATAAAATTTAACTGAAATAAAGTAAAATAAGATACAACAAATTATAGATCAAAATAAAATATATTAAGATAAAATGAAACAAAAGGAAATAAAATAAGAAACTAAATTAAATTAAATAAATTAATATGTGTGTATTGGGGTGTAGTCAAGCTTCTGGGTATGCTGTTACAGTTGCGAGGCTATACTCAATTCCCACTCTTGCGTCCACATCGCCTACCCTGGAAACGTGATCAAACCTCCCCCGAAACGATGTGAAAATCGTGCTTGGCGATTTCAATGCCAGGTATGCAAAGAAGGTCTTTTTGGTACGACTGTCGGAAAGTTCAGCCTTCACAACGAAACATGCCCTCATGGGTTGAGGCTGATCGATTTCGCTGGGGCCAGAAATATGGTTGCCTGTAGTACAAGATTCCAGCACAAAAAATACATCAAGCTACTTGGCTGTCCCCTGATCGATAAGCTTTCAAAAAGTGCGTAGACTCCGAAGATCCAATATCGACTCGGACCACTATCTTGTTATAGCGAAGATATGTACCAGCCTTTGTGTGTTAAAGAACGCCCGTCGAAAAACACAAGGAAGGTTTGACGTTGAAAAGCTGCAATCACAACAGATTGCCGAGCGGTTTTCTACGGAATGTTTCAAGATCGGAGCAAACTCTCGTAGGACCCAGAGGGGTGAGCTAGTGACGGATACTCAGAGCATATTGAATTTATGGAGGCAACACTTCTTCAGCCTGCTGAATGGCAGTGAAAATGAAACACCCGGAGAAATTGAACCCGAAACTCCAACTGATGACGATGGAAAAGACGTTCCGTTACCCGAATATGAAGAAGCCCGAATAGCAATCGCCCATCAAGCGTATTGTGTGAAAGACCTTACCAGTGTGGCATTAGACCTGGTAAGCCAACCATCGACAAGATATTCACCATGCGCCAAATCGTGGAAAAGACCAATGAAAAGATAATCGACACCCACCACCTCTTCGTCGATTTTAAAGCCGCCTTCGACAGCACGAATAGGAGCTGCCTTTACGCCGCTATGTCTGAATTTCTTTTTCCCGCAAAACTTATACGGCTATGTAAACTGACGTTAAGCAACACTAAAAGCTCCATCAGGATCGGAAAGGACCTCTCCGAGCCGTTCGATACCAAACGAGGTTTCAGACAGGGTGATTCTTTATCGTGTGACTATAAGAGTGTACAGCTGCCGGCGTACACTGATGATATTGACATTATTGACCTCAACAACCGCGCCGTGAGTTCTGCTTTCTTCAGACTGGATCAGTAAGCGAAGCGAATGGGTCTGATAGTGGCGAAATAACTTCAGTCATTACATAAACAGTCATCGCATTCGGGAATCGGCTCCTACGTCACTATTGACAGTCATAACTTCGAGGTCGTGGATAATTTCGTCTATCTTGGAACCAGCATTAACACCAACAACAAGATCACCATGGATATCCAACGCAGAATCACTCTTGCCAACAGGTGCTACTTCGGACTGAGTCGCCCACCATACCGGTCCTACTATATGGCGCAGAAGGTGGACGATGTCAGCATCTGATGAGGCAGCCCTAAGAGTTTTCGAGAGTTTCATTTGGTATTTCCAACTGGCGCCAAACAGCGAAAAGAAGAGAGGAATGGTTTTTTATAAAATATTTGAAGCAAAACGAAATTTGCTCTTTTTGCAGAAATTGTTTTAGAAAAAAAAAAACTTATTTTAGCAACATTTTATCATTACCAACATTTCCATTTTTTTTTTATGTGTTCGACGAATTATTCTGATGCAAAAAATATTGAAGCTTTTCATGCATTAAAACAATTTTCATCACATCTAGCCATTTTTCTTTCCTCCACTAATATTCCTTGCGACAAACTTGACCATATGAATGCTCATGCTTACGAGTACATACATACAATACATACGTACACACATACTCGTACTAGAATACGTCTGTCTAAGCCATATGGACGCCGGAAACAGGAAGCAAGCAATAATTCAAATGAATTTAAAATCAAATCCATTCTAAACACGTATACAAATTATGTGGGTGAGCAGGAATGAACAGGACACAACAAATAAAGCAAAAAAAAAACACGATAAAGGATGTATATACATATATGTAAGTACAAACGTGCTTATAGCTACAAACGACTACTACATGAATTGAATTATGCAAGTACGAGTACTCGTATATATGTATGCATGTATGCAAGTGCATGAAAATAGTGAAGGAGTAACTTTACAACCGCAGCAACCAAGTCGTTGAAAGTTTTCGAAACTTGACTGTGAGAAAGTTATTTCGAAATTGCCAACTAGAAGACGGAAAAACCTAATCGGACAGCGGAAATTGGGCAAAGTAAAGACGCATAAATTTATTAAACATATAGTGCAAATATAAATTTGTATGTATGTATATGTCAAACTGTATATGTATAGTAGGAGCGTTTAACTGGCGTAACCACAAACGTCTACCAAAAACGTTTCCCTTTCTCAAAATATATATATGTATGTATGTGAATCTTGTATTTTGCATATGCATGCGTGTGCATGCGTGCCTGTGTGTGTGTGTGCGGTCTATAAGTAGCCGCATAACAGAATTTACAACGTTATGACATTACATTCGAAGTAAAAAGTTGATTACTTGACTGGCAGTTGTGCGGTTGTTGAGTTTGATTAGTGTCAACCAACTCATAAATGCTGTCGACGCGTTGCTAACACTTTGTACGACTTGGACTCCGTGACTTAGTTGTTGTTGTTGTTGGTTGGTTGGTTGGTTGTTGGTTGTGGGTTGTAAAGACCATAAATGTGTGGAGAAGAAAATGAAATTGCATTTATTCTACAGTTTTGGTTGTTTGCAATGTGCATATATATATATATATATATATATATATATATATATATATATATATATATATGTATATGTAAGTGCTGTAACCGATACTCCAACTAAGTACTGGAATTAACGAGCAAGTAAATGGCTTAAAATAGCGGCGCCAACATCGGACCACGCGATCGGACCAAAACTAAAGCTTCGTTGTAGCGAATACGGCTTTTGAAAGTAGGGTTGCCAGTTTGCTTGTTTCTAAAAAAAAGAAAACATGCTAGCAAAGTGAAGTGTAGAATACGAGCTCTGTGTTCTTTCTTCATCCCGCCCTACAACACCTCACAAGAATTTAACATTTTTAATCATTTTCGTGCAATAAAACTATGACGACAGCGTAAACTGAGTGGATAGCCGTTCACGTCATGGTTGCGGATCCAGAGTGGACCGAATTCTTTTCTTAATACGGACGCTTCACGCAAGGAATGTCTACCGAATGATAGTTAAAGCTTATCTTAAGAGTCCGTTAACCCCTCGAGACGTCATAAAACTTTAGGTCTCTCCATATATGGGAAACTCTTTCAGATACACAACACATCTTAGACGGGAATTGGTCATGAAAGCTGCTCCAATTATTATAATTTTTAAACCCAAAGACCGGTCGTAAAAGCCGATTGATTAGCAGTGCTTACTACCATGCGAAAGTTTCCCGATTGGAGTCCTGTCTCGGCCAACAACTGAAATTAAAGTTAAGTGAACTTTTCTAATCTGCAGGAAATATCAAGCCCTCAGAGTGTATATCCAACAGCCGTTCGTAGGTGGATAGTTCTCTCTTTCGAAGCTCTCATCCCCAGTCGGAGTAGAAGCTAGGCCGAAAATCGCTTTAGCGGTTATGATGCGCCAATTATATGTATCTCATTCCTTTCTAAATTTCCGTAGGCAACAACGAATTGACAATAGGGCGCCGTTTGTCCCCAATTGGAAACACCAAGTGAAGCCAGAACCCTCTCCATCTGGTCTTCTCTGATCTACAAAGTGAATGTCTTCCTCTTGCTCTGTTTCCACTTCAGAGCTGTAGTGTTTCCGCCCATACCGATGACGTAACCTTACTAAGTGTGTGTGTGATATGTGTGACCTCAATCAAGCAAACTGGCAATAAAGAAAGCTACTTACCGTCCTGATTAAAACTTGTCCCGAATCCCAACAAACCTAACTGAGATAAGGACATAAGAGGTCACGCGAAATTGACGCCATGAGAAGAAAAGGCATAGGAGCCTTGATAGGTCACTACTTTAAGGAAGAAATGGACTTGGAATTATTTCCAGATGCTGCAAGAGCTGTAAGAAAGATGAGGAATACATAATGCGTCTACTGATGTAGAGTTACCCCTATCAACTTCAAACTGACGCTCAACCTACCTACTAGGTACAGATTGTACATATTACTGGATCTTCCTGTTGTGAGGCTAACGCATACTGGTCTATTCAGGAAAGAGAACTAGTCAAATTTCACTAAGGCCGCATTAGATTCCTAGTAGGTTTTAAAACACTACATCAGGAATGAAACCTGCACTTGAAGGCTGCCCTGGAAATAAGGTAACGCTTGATATTTATGGACCGGTTCCGTCAGTATAATAAATATATGGAGTTTTTTTTAGACATGTGTTCTTCAAGAAAAAATATCACGCCTATAATTTAATGTTATGATCAAGTATTTAGCTTTATTATAAAGATCAGAGTTTGCTTTAATATTTTAGAAATGATTTCGGGCAAGTGACCATCACGGCTTGCTGGAAAAGTTCCAGGCGAAGGGTCAAATTTCGACCATTTCTTACAGCTTATTGAGGCCATAAGCCGAATATTCCCTTCCAAGTCATCATCATCGTCTTGGACTTATCTGCTTAGACAATCGACTTCCCATAATCCTACAAAAAATAGTACAGCGGTATTAAATCACACGATTTTGTAGACACGCCACAGGCCCACGACGCGCGATAAGCGTTCACCAAAAATTTTCCTTTTAAAAAATTGTCCGTTTCGTTGGCTGCATGACATTAAGCGCCATCCTGTTGTCTGTACCATTATGGCCGGTTTAATTTTTGAAGAAATATGAATCAATGATTTCATCTGCCCATAGGCCACACCAAACAGTGACTTGCGATGCGTTTTATGGTCGCTCGGCTTCATTTCTTGCACGTGTTGCATTTTGTAAGCCCGCAAACCAATATCCTTCCGCTAAATCTTCCGTAAAGGCGAATGAACTCAACTGGATCATCTTCGAAACGCTGCCCCACCACAGAAATAATAGCATCTTAAGTGTGCTCTGCACGGCATCCACTAGAATAAGCGTGGTGCAATGCAGGGGGTATCATGTCAACCAACCGAATATTGGACGAAGGGTGCCTTGCGTCCCGCGAACCGAACCATTATTTGGTAATAAATTTGTACGATTTGCAAACGTTGTTCCGGAAAAAGTCTGTTAATTACGAAAAGGGTACCACCTGAAGAAATATTGTTCCACTGAAAATCACACGTCCAATTTTAAGCTTAAAAATTGAGAGCCTAGTTTGGGTTCCGTTCAAACGGACAGGGCTAAATCGTTCTGATCCGATTGGTATAAATTTTGTTGAGTCTATTTCTTCGTTCATGATGGTATAAAAAGAACAGTGAGTGAGTAGTTTTTATTGACGACAATACCCTCGAGATCTTCTTACGCAACAGTATAAGCGGTAGGAAGATCCGTTTAGTCTCTCAAACATTAAAAAAAAAGTCTCCTGGGTTCTTCTCCCCTGATGAATTTATAAAAATTTAATTTCATATTATTAGTGAAAAATATTCAAGCTCAGTGGCAACACTATTCATAGCAAGCTACCAACTTCAATTGCTGAGCGTTTAACTCACATATGTTCAACTATTACCAACGACATTCCACGCTTATCTCCTGGCTGACGAAGGAAATATGTGGGAAAACGGCATATTTGTAAAAGTTGCACAGCTGCATTGCATTGATGATTGCTCACGTTGGTGCCGTTGGTGTTGTCGGTGACTTTGCACCTCATTAAAGTGGCACTCGATCATCGTCTACGTTGATTTAATAATTAATTCCCCGATTATGTGTGTGAAGATATTTTTTATTATTTTGTTTCAATGAAGAATTTCTCTTTTTTAAATAATTGAAATTAAGTGGGAAAAGTGTTTGCCCAGAAATTATTATTTTACGACTTTCAACGCGAGACCAAGTATCCTCTGGGTAGTCAACAAACATCCAATGAAAAGTAATGACTATAAGCCTCGGCTGAAGACCTCTGCAAACCTTTCAAGGTCCACGACGTAAGGGCATACACTTGGAGTGACTGGTCGCTTAATAGCTTTTATAGGCATAGAAGTCCACGGTAAAATTAACAGTGACATCATTGCCGTTCAGGAAGTATGTTGAACGGGACAAGAACGCACACGGGCGGTATTTCGCATTCACTAAGAAATGGTATTAACCCCAGTGGATGAACATCTTACCAAACTCCGCATCAAAGCGAACCTCTTTAACTTTTCGCCCACACTCTGCCAGAAAGAAAAGTCGTTGTGCTCAAAGATTCTTTCTACGAGTGCCAAGAACACAGCTAGCACCCATTCCCATTCTCTGCAACAGTAATTGAAAAATTCACAATAGATTGAAGCTGACTGACCTCGAGGGGCGTGAAATAAGGCTATCTGTATCACCAAATATGCTGAAATATTTCGAGAAGTTTGCTGTACGGAGTTTGTTACCGGCTCTGGGTTCAAGCTTCGCCATCAGTGCAGCCTCGTTTGAGCCGGAAGTGACCAAATTTAGGAAAGCGTAAAATGTACTATTATTTCTCGTGAACAGCATTTACTCTAATCGTCTGACCATGCACTATGGTTGCTTTTGATCAGAGTCGGCTATTCAGCAACTGAAAAATTAAATGGTCAAAGTGAGACCTAGTGCTGCTTCAACTAAACGAAACCTTACCCAACCTAAGGGGGCTAAATAAAAAAATTAATTAATATTCGATCACTTGTTTGATTTATTTAGTACAATTTTCTTCGGGCCTTAACCACGTTGAGGGCGTACAACAACAAATTGTTTTTTGGAATTTTTCTTTGACGGGCGACGTCGTCGACGACGACGGTTATTTGAATTGCCATTAACGCGGCGACGTTTGTTGCCACGACGAATAACAGGACGTTGACGAGTCGATACACTTGGTGATGATGAAGGTGATGATGCTGAAGGTGATGATGGACTTGTTGAACTTGTAGGATTTGAGGCACCGTTACCAACACCTTGCGCAACGACCTGGGGTAATAGTGCACCGATTGGTGAGGTTTGAGAAGCAACAGCGGCTAAAACTCCATTGTTACCAGTGCCACTGGTGACTGTAGGGGATGTGGTTTGTATATTGCCACCATTCAAATCGATAACAATTGGTCTAATGTTATTGTTGGCACCGCTAGATGGCCGCAATTGTTCGAGGAAATCCTGCTGTTGTGTAATCAGCTGATTAATGGTGCTGGTGCCCGTCAAGAAGCGTAGCTCACCGTTTGTATCGTCCTTTACCGTTAATGAGGCGCCGCGTTCGTCTGATGCTTTCTTTTTTGGCGTAGCTGTAGGTACGTGAAATTAAAGTTAAAAAATTAAAATTTGAAATTTAAGAACATCTAATTCTACTATAGTGTAGTTACCCGTCACAAGCGCCTGCGTCACCGCGATTACGCACAGAAGTTTAATAAACATTTTGAATAAAAAATATCGTATATTTAAACTAAATTGAAATATCCGTTTTGCAACCGTCAGGCACACTCGACTGTCAGTACTCTCGACAGCGCTACGCCCGCTGTGCTAATGCTGGTAGTTGATAGTCTGTCAGAGGGTTTTATAGCAAAATTACTGTCCCTTTAATTTGCAGTAAATCCCATTTGTAGGCCAAAAATGATATGCAAATTCTATTTAATGCCACCAAATCAATGTACATTTCTAACTGTACATTTGGCAAGTGCGAAATACTTCGGAGAGCTGTTTTCTTTCTTTCAGTCATTGAATGGTGGCTTTCGCTGCCTTCTGACTGTTCATTAATTAAAGTACTCACGCGCCACTTAGCACTCACCTCAAGCATAAAGCCAGCGTCAAAGAATTACCCCAAGGGCTCAAGTGAAATCATAAGTGGCAAAAGCCGTAAGTAAGCGTATGTAGTATCGACGAAGCACATGTACATTAACAAAAAAAAAACAACAACATCTGCTTGAACATATCGGAAGAAAGTGCCGTTAATGGTAGCAATGAAAACTTCAAAACCTAAAGATTTCTAATGATGTATTGTAAGTGCATCTAAATAAGAGCAAAATAAGTAAAAGAAATTAACAAAAGAAATAAATTAAATTAAAAATAGTAACACAAAAACAAAAAGAAGAAAAATATAAAAACTAGTAGAAATTAATAAAAAATAATAATAAAATTGAATAAAATAAAACGAACTAATTCAGTAAAAATAACAAGACATAAAAAATTAAATCAAATGAAACGAAATAAAATAAAATAAAAAAAGAACGAAATTTAAAAAATTAAATAAACCAAAAAAAAATATAGTAAAATAGAATAATATATATCAAAAAAATTAAATAAAATGTAATAAAATAAAATGAATACAAGTTAAATTAAATAAAATTGAATTCATAAAACAGAATAAAATAAACAAAATTGCATCAACTAAAATAAATAAATAATAATAAAATTAAAAAAATTAAATAAAATAAAACTAAACAAATTAAAATAAAACGAAATAAAATTAAACTAAATTAACTAAAATAAAATAACAGAAAATAAAATAAAATAACTTAATAATAAATAAAATAAATAAAATAACACAAAACAAAAAAAATAAAATAAAACAAAAAATAAAATAAAATAAAATAAAATAAAATAAGATAAAATTAAAGAAAATAAAATAAAATAAAACAAAAAATAAAATAAAATAAAATAAAATAAAATAAAATAAAATTAAAGAAAATAAAATAAAACAAAAAATAAAATAAAATAAAGCAAAATAACATAAATTAAAATAACATAAAACAAAACAAAACAAATAAAAATTCAATAAAATAAAAAAATTAAAATAAATTAAAATATTATAAAATAAAGTAAAATAAAAAAAAAATAAAATAAAATAAAATAAAATAAAATAAGGAAAGTAAAGTAAAGTAAAATAAAATAAAATCAATAATGTGTAAAATAATAATTATTGTTAATCCACCATTGACCCGATATTCAACATTCGCCAAATTTTGGAAAAGACCCGTGAAAAGGAAATCGATACAAAACACCTCTTCGTCGATTTTAAAGCAGCCTTCTGAATTGCGTGAGTAAACTGACATTAGACAACACCAGACAGTCAGAATTAGAAAGAACTTTTCCGAGCCGAGCAGGGTCACTCTTTATCCTGTGATTTCTTCAATTTAATGCGGGAGAAAATAATACGAACTGCAGATTTGAACAGAGAAGGTACAACCTTCTATAACAGTGTACCGCTGCTGGCGAACGCCGATGATATTGACATTATTGGCCTCAACAACTGCGCCGTGAGTTCTGCTTTCAGGAAGCGAAGGTAAAACGAAATATCTCCTGTCATCAAACAAACAGTCATCGCATTCGCGACTCGGCTCCCACGTCACTGTTGAAAGTCATAACATTGAAGTCGTAGATAACTTCGTCTAACTTGGAATCAGTATTAACACAAACAACAATGTCAGCTTTCAAATCAAACGTAGAATCACTCTAACCAACAGGTCCGACTATGGACTGATTGAATAATTTATGGGCCTTTGCGCAGGGCGAACGTAAGTATGAAGATACAGCCGACGCGCTAGCTAGGTCATGTCGTCCGAATGGATGAAAACACTCCAGCTTTGAAAGTATTCGACGCAGTACCCGCTGGTGGAAGTAGATTAGGAGAAAGACCTTCACTCCGTTGCAAGGATCAGGTGGGGAGCGACCTGATTTCCATTTGTATTTCCAACTGGCGCCAAACAGCGAAAAGAAGGAATGAATGACGCGCTACTGTTAACTCGTCTGTAATCACGTGAGTGTCTTCGCCAGTAAAGAAGAAAAATGCCAAGTATAAAAAATACAGCTTGTGCAAGAATTGAAGCCGCTCGACGTTCCCTAGCGACATCGTTTCGCTCTTGAATAGTTCCAGGAAGTACCGACGACTTCGAACCAAATTTTGTTAAGCTTTGAGGCCCATTTCTGGCTCTATGGGTTTGTAAACAACAAACATTTTCGGCGAAGAGCAACCTGAAGAGATTTAAGTGCTGCCATTTCATTCAGAAAACACAACGGTTTGGTGTGGTTCATGGGTTGGTGAAATCATCGGTCCATATTTCGTCAAAAATGATGCTGTTGGGAATGTAACCGTTAACGGTTACCATTATCGCGTCATGATAATCGACTATTTGATGCCTGAAATTGAAGCTCGTGATCTCGGTGACATTTGGTTTCAAGAAGACGGCGCCACTTCCCACATACCGCATCAATCAATGGATTTATTGAGAGAATATTTCGGTGAGTAGATAATTTCACGTGTTGGGCAACCAAGATCGTGTGATATTACACCGTTAGACTTTTTGCTGTTTTGGTATGTAAAGTCTAAAGTCTGTGCGGACAATCCCGCTTCAACTTAGGCGTTGGAGCAAAACGCCAATTACAAGGTAACAAGTCGAAATGCTCGAAAGAGTCATCGAATATTAAACTCAACGATTGGACCATCTGAGACGTAAAAGAGATAATCTTCAAAAAATAAATGCCAAGGAATGTTCTTTCGAATTTCAATAAACATTCTCCATTCAATTTCAATTTTTCGTGTTTTTTTTTTTAGTAAGGAACCACAAAATGAATCACCCTGTATGTAATCTACGTTGGGTAACAAAATCAGACATACGTGTATTTCTGACTCCACGCGCCTAATGTCAGTATAATTGTAACATCCTCAGAGTTCCTGATGTCTTTTCTTATGCTGATGCTCTATGCCAGCTCGGGGACCACTCAACTGTTAATAGAATGTGGATGGAAGAATAAGATCTTTTTGGCCTTTGGCTTCGTTGTCGGGCTAAACTTTAACTACGTCTCCCTATCTAAACTACAAATAGCTCTTATTTCTACTCATTATACATAGGTATACTCGTATAACAGCATATGTATTAAACAAGTAAGATATCATGGAAATTCAAAGGAAACCCAGGTTGGTGAATTGCGTATGCCGCAGCTTTCGCGCTACAACTTTACGTTTGCTGCCATTAGTGATTTTGCGGTCTCATCATTTCTACACCACCGCCACATACTTTCGTACTTTCGTACGTACACACTCAACTACATATCTCTCACGTGCGTGCATTTTAGAATGCTGCAATTCAGTAAAACCGGCGCTTTTTTCACTCATCAACATAGTACATACATACATACGAGTACTTCAGCGTATAAAATGTCTATTGCGTTGCTGCAACAAAAATCGTGTGGCAGCGAAATAAACTTTAGTGCTGAAAATGCTCAAACTTTACCTGAGGAATTGGTTTTGTCTCGAAAATGGAAATTTTAATTAAACCAAGTGAGCTTGAGGTGCGAATAGCTGCTGACGTCTATGCTTCAATACTTTCCTTACCTTGCGGCGATCAGTATGTAAAGGCGGTAAAAACTAACTTTTCGTTGTGGCGTAATAGCACTTTGAGATATTTAAATATTTATTGGAGTTGCTCAAATGTGGACTAGAGAAACTTTTGCTACTAAAGAAAAGTGCGTGAATTGGTTCGAATGGCTGGAATAGTCGAAGTTGGTGCGGAAAGGTACAGCTGGTATCCCTGCAACTTTAAGGTTGTCCTCTCTTCTAAGAGAGTTATTTTGCGTGCCCTGTGACCAGTCCGCACTGTGAGCCCATCCACTGCACATATTAGGTCAAGTCCCAGTTATGCCAAATATATGTATATAGTTTTGCTTCATAACTTTTTGCCATTTTTGCCTCTATTGGCAAAAAATTTGGGCAATCGATTATCACAAGCTTCTCTTGAGGTTAATTCTTCACCAACCAAATAATTCGCCATAGACAGGAACAGATGGTAATCACCAGGTGCGAGGTTCGGACTATAAGGTGGACGTAAAAGAACCTCACAACCAATCGCTCTGAGCTTTTGGCAACTCACTATCTATGTGTGGGGTCTACCGTAGTTCTGATGAAACACAATTTCTCTCCTGGGTTCCGAGTAGGAGAGCAACTTCTATTTAGTGATTATTCCTTGCCAGCCCCAGCAAATAAAAGATAATGGCCATTAGTCCTGGCCTAGAGACCATTTCTGCCTGCTCAGCGTTCTTCGACCACGACCGTTTTCATTTGGCATTGCTGTAAGTGATCCACTTTTCATCACCAGTCACCCTGTGGCTAAAAACGCAAGTGTATGTATATGTCTCAATGCTTTTTCTTGAGAGTCGAAGCCCTCCTTTCACTCCACACTTTTGGGGACTTAACCGGATATGAACAGCAGAAGTCTGACAAACTGGCCTACCTTACAAGAAGGAAAGTTAGTGCTGTTGTCTGATACCATTGCTATGCGTTTGGTCTGGTTTTTATTGCACCACTTATGCTAACCTCCGCGAATCTCTGCATCTATATAGTACTATATGTGCAGTTGACGTTTATCATGTCGCTCCATGAAAGAGTATTAGTCTTACCACATATGTTTTCTGTGTTAGCTTTCCAGATTAGTTTCTCGTTCAGAACTACTCTCAGAAATTTTTCTTTGGATCCCAGGCTTTGGTTAATCTCATACTGAGTTAGAAGTTCACTTTCGGTAGAGAGTTAGGACACAACTTCTGATTGTCTAGTGATCTATGCATTTGTCGGATACTCTTCTCGACCTTAGCTGTACGCTGCAAGTCTTCACGGAAAAGCCACTACACATCGCCACTGACACTATTGCTCTTCTTCGTGCTATCAAAGGCTGTTTTGAAATCGACGAGGAGGTGTGTGTGTCGATCCTTTTTCAAGATTTTGCACATTATGAATATGCGGTCAAAATGATGGATTTACCAGTATGGGGTTAGCAAGCTCAATACGTTCGATAGAACCTTACAGACGATATTGAGGGTAATCCGGATCCCCGTCTTCGGCTGTTCCATCTTCACTTTAATTCAGAAAGCAACAGTGCAAACCGAATAGTACTACACAAAACCAGATATCTGACTCCGTCTATACCGATCAGTATCAACCAATTTGAGGATCTTCCGTCATAATGACTGAATTTTACGAGATTTTTATCAAAGATGGCTTTTCGCTTCCTACTCTGATGTTGAATTCGCGCTTTGTGGTGAAGGAAGTGCTTATAGGTAGAATCCAGTGCGCTCATAAAAGGCATATTAGATCTTACCGTCTGCTTATATGTTGAAAAACTTTAGTTTGCTCAAATCGTTTTCCCATCCATCGAGATTCAACCAGCAGGGACACTTTTACCAATTAAGATTCTGGATATTCTAGAGCACGCCCATCTAGAACATAGTCTCTTAAAGCGGAGCTAGTTTCTACGTGGCAGCTCCCAATCCCTGCTCATAACCTCACAGCGGGAGTGAGAGTAGATTCATAATACACTCGAACAAGCTTCAGTGAATCAAGAGTGGATCCACTGAAGCTCCCTCTCTTTTAACAGTTACCGAAGGCTCAACACGGGCCAGTTACTGCAACTCGCACAAGGGTAGCTAGCTTTCGTTCCAGGTCCTGCGACGAGTTTACACGGATGGGAATTGGGAGTAGTCTTACAACTGTTACCATATACCCAGAAGCAGAAATGAAATGAGGTATTTCACCCCATAATATCATTGTGAATTTTTAGACTCTGGTGGGATTTCATTCAATACCCAACTAATAAAAAACTTAACACAATTCACGAGCCAATTCAACTTCAAACTACGCATATAGTTCAGGTAATAACTTTCGCTCCCTTTCAAGTGAGTAAAAGTAGTATTAAATTAAAAACACACAGGGTGCCCCCCTAATAGACAACTCAAAAACATATGGAAATCATACAGACACATCTTGTGACACTTCGCTAAAACTAAGTGAATGAAAATTTACAATCAAAATGTGCTGTCGAGATCAATGATCGCACTTAAATTGCCTGCATAACCGAAAGGCCGCATCGTTGCAGGCTGCCAGACCCCCTCCCAACTTGAAGTTGCCACACTGCTGCTGCTGTTGCTGCTACTGATGCTGCTGCTGAGCTCATTTAAAATGCATAAACCAGCAGAGGGGGAATATGCCCAAGCCAACTCATGCATAACTGTGCATTGTGCTGCCGTGTGTTTGAGTCATAAAATTACTAAAAATAGTATGAAGACTAAACGTCGAAAGTATTATTTTGGGGACAACACTCAAAACGTATTTGCCTATGTCATGTCATACCTATGCTGGTTTGTTGATGTGTAGTGATAGCGATGCGAAAGCGATCGTGCAAACAGATTAAATCAAAATGACAAACAGACGAAAGAAATAAATTAAACACAGACTGGCGCACAATACTCCGACTGGCAAGTTGTATACAAGGAGACAAGGTTGTTGCGACTGCCTGAATAGCTGTCTGGTTGGCTGACTGGATGGGTGGCTGGATGGGTGACTGAGTGAGGGAGGTGTACATTCCACAGCATGGCAGCATGGCTGGAGGAACTGACTACTTGATGAGCAGAGGGAGTGTGTCTCCAAAGCCTTGATAGTGCTTCCCCGGCGAGGGGAGGGTGGTAATGGCTAAGAAGGTGTGAGACGCATGAGCAGTTGACTTTTAGTATTTAGTAAGGGGAGCGAAATCAATTAAAAATTAGAGTAGAGAATTTCTTTAAAAGTAGAATGGAAAGTTGTTTAAAATATACCTATGTATATGAAGAAATTTAAAATTTGTTTTGCAACGTAAACTTCTGCCTCCCCAACAGGAAGTATACAGCTGACTAACAGCGAAAAATTAAAATCCCCCACTCACAGTACATGAACTTAAATCCCAGGAAAGTAAAATTAAATTTAAAATGAAAATCCATTAAAATCACGTAGCTTCCGTGCCATTCTGAATAGCAAAACTCCAGTTGACTTCAGGAAATGTACAGAAGTGTTTCACGCGCCAGTGATGTAGTGAAAATGTAGCAAATAACTGCGCACAGTGCTACAGAATGGCCTTGGCGCACTATATGCCCAAAAACGGACTTGCGGCAATCCAAAGCCACAAATTACTTCAAAAAAGTGGTCAGGAAAGCACAAAACGGCTCCTGGAAAATATTCTGCTACGGTATAGATACACCCATAGAGCGTAAGAGCCTAAAAAGGAATTTATTCAATGTTTGTTCTAAGGTAAATTCGTCGATGCAGCGTCGACTGGTTGTATTGAAAGACGACTTGCTCTCAAAGGATACGCATTCAGCATTTTTCTTCTCATAGAGTGAACTCTATGTAGCTCCGCAGCCACGGGAAAACCCCAAAGTCTCTGAGGAATCTACTTCGAAATGCAATACGGCGTCCGTCAATCGATAAATTCCCTTTCAATAACAAGCTGGAGAGAGCTTAGCGGTCCTCAGCTGTCTTCATAACAAGAGATCATCCATAGACTGTCACAAAGGCACTAAAAGCACTTTTAAGCTTTTTTCCTCTAGATGTCTACTGAAAACTTCAAAAGGGCGCTGATGCAGTTGGACAGAGCGCAACACAGGCTTTGAGAAACCAAGATACAGGGTAGGGCTGGATAATATCTTCCGAATTCCGAAAAAGGTGTGCTACATAATCACTAATTTCCGGAAGGAAAAGTTGTCCAACGGTAAGCACAACGCGACACCAAAAATAATCTTTCGACTGCTTTACTACGCTAACATTTTATTTTCTTTCATATTATTTTGTTTAATTTAACTTTATTTTATTTTTATTTTATTTTATTTGATGTTATATAATTTTATTTTTTTATCTAATTTAATTTAATTTAATTTAATTTAATTTTATTTTATTTTATTTTATTTTATTTTATTTTATTTTATTTTATTTTATTTTATTTTATTTTATTTTATTTTACTATATTTTATTTTATTTTTTTTATTTTATTTTATTTTATTTTATTTTATTTTATTTTATTTTATTTTATTTTATTTTATTTTATTTTATTTTATTTTATTTTATTTTATTTTAATTTATTTTATTTTATTTTATTTTTTTTATATTTTATTTTATTTTATTTTATTTTATTTTATTTTATTTTATATTTTATATTATTTTACTTTAATTGATTATATTTTATATGATTTTA
>JAWMAG010000008.1:13320000-13370000 GCA_037013455.1 Ceratitis rosa | reverse complement strand
GCTTTGCGGCGGGTTACACGCTGTGGCGGCGGCAAAAAGTTACAAAAAATAGTTAGGGAAGATTATAACCAACAATTGAATTAGACACAGTTAGTTTTTGTTGTGGAATCTTTTGATTGAATATTCACAATTAATCAGCACTTTGGTTAAATCCTGTATAGAATGGAATTGTTTAATATTTATGTGCGAAAGAATTTCATTTATATTGTGGAATTATGCTCAACAACAATATGATTTGTTTCAAATAAACCCAAGTGCACTGAAGGCGAATATAATTCCCAAAATAATGCTTTAATCCATACATACATAACTCTCTGAACAAAAAAAAAATTATATAGAAAATAAATAAATAAAACAAAACAACACTCAAGGCCTGCAAAAATTAATTTCAAAAATTTATTGGCATTTGAAATTTCAACACCTTTCATTGTGCTTTTAGCATTCAAATTTATTTCATACCTGTGCAATATATTGTTTTTATGGTCGAAAACTCCAAAAGAAAGGGCAAAAATGTATTTAAAAAATGTGTCATACGCAGCCACAGCTTAAATTAATCAAATTAATTGCTCACTGAAAATGGATGGCTGCCATAAGTAGGCCTGTAGGAAATTTTTGCTTAAGAATAGCTTTCTTTTCGCTTTAACGAAAATAAAAAAAAAATAATAAGCAAAAGTAACTATTGCTCAAGGAGCCTTTCCTATGTTTCCTAAAGCCCTCGGCCATGAGTGTCTATAATTCTTAAATGGATGGCTGTGGTCTTGTTTCTGAGTAGGTGCACACAATCTCACGGTTATACTCAACACACTGGAAACGTGAACAACTTTTGGGAGAGATGCGGTAACCAACCCGTGTAGAAGTTTGGATTACTTTTAAATGAGAGCTATCTTTAGTGGAGCCACTCTAGTTTCTCTACCTTAATTGGAAAGGTGCCGTAGCTGGTCGAGAGACGCGTCAACGGCTATTATGCTTTATCCCGATCTAGTGGCAACATAGTTCAAAAGCAATATCTTTGATTATATCGCAGATTTTTTCTACGTTCCGATAGAAGAAAAGGACGATGTTCTTGGCCACATCGTCTACCGGCTACGAGTCTATTTAGCGCTGCTGTGCAATCAATTTCATCCCACTTTTATCGCAATAGTCGGAAAGTTTAGCCTCCATAACTGAACACCCCCAAATGGGCTGATCGACTCTCTCGTGCCCGAATCCAGCATAAGAGACCTCAAAATTTGGATCGAAAAACTCACAACGGAAAACATCTCCAAAGTGTTTTATCTTTAAATAACGCACGCCAACACACACATGGAAAGTTGTAAGTCGAGAAGTTGCAATTATATTAGACAACGGTGCAGGCTATTTGGAAGAGGTAGCGAGAGTTCCAGAGATACCGACAAGTCAATGCTCCAAAGGTGTATGAGAAAATGCAGCGACTTTTAGAAGTTTTCATGGCATACCCGCGTAGAACCCAAACAGGTGATCAGGTGACCTATGCCCAGAGCATACACATACTGAATTAATAAAGGGAGCACCTCTTCAGCCTGTTAAATTGCAGTGTAAATGACACAACCGGAAATGGCAAATCCGCAATCCTATCTCCCGAATACGATGAAGTACGAATAATAATTGCTCGCAGGATGAACAAGACATCTGCGAAAGTCGATAGTCTGAGATTTGAGCTATTCAAAAGATGAACGATGACGACATCCATTGGCGCTAGAAGTTTTCGAAGCGAATAAAGTGAAGATAACGGGTGTTGATCACTTAAGTCAGTGGGGTAACAAAATTGACCCATTTATCAATCGCATGATGACTGGTTATGAAAAGAGGGTTATACGAGTATACAGAAACTAAAAACGAAAACGATCTTGGTCGAATGGCAGTGAGCCGACACAAACGGTTTTCCAGTTAGGATTGACGGCCAGGAAGGTCTTGTTGTGTAATTTTATAGGGATTGGCAAGGAATCATCCACTGTGAGCTGTTCTCCTTCAGCCAAGCTCTTAGTATTGCCCTCTACTCTCATAAATTAAGCCGTTCGAAGGAAGCAATCACCCAGAAGCACCCAGCGTTGGCCAACAGGAGGGCAATTGTATTTCATTTGGACAAGGCTCCGAGGACTTAGTTGGAAGGTTCTTATGCATCCACCTTATAGTCCAAACCTTACACCAAATGATTACCATCTGTTCCTGTCTATGATGAATAGTTTGAATGCTGAAAAATTTGCCTCAAGAGAAGCCTGTGCCCGAAGCTTCTATAAGAGAGGCATAATAACTTTACCTTCTTCTTATTTATTGGCGTTGGTACCGCTTACGCGATTATAGCCGAATCAATATAAGAGCGCCATTCTTCCCTTCTTTTCGCTGTCTGGCGCCAGTTGGAAATGTCAAGTGAACCCAGGTCACTCTCTACCTGATCATTCCAACGAAGTGGAGGTCTTCGTCTTCCTCTGCTTCCACTTTCGGGTACGGCATCGAATACTTTCAATGCTGGAGTGCCTTCATCCATTCGGACGGCATAACCTAGCCTGCGTAGCACCTGTCTCTTCATTCGCTGAATTATGTCAGCGCCATCGTATAGCTCGTACAGCTCATCGTTCCATCGTCTACGGTATTCGCCGTTGCTAATGCGCAAAGGACCATAAATTGTTCGCAGAACTTTCCTCTGGAAGACTCCTAGAGCCGACTCATCAGACGTTGACATCGTAAACGCTTCTGCGCCATATAGTAGGACCGGTATGATGAGCGACTTGTAGAGTTTGGTTTTCGTTCATCGAGAGAGGACTTTACTTTTCAATTGCCTACTTAGTCCAAAGCAGCACCTGTTGGCAAGAGGGATTGTGCGTAGGATTTCCAGGCTGACATTGTTGTTGGTGTTAATACTAGTTCCAATATAGACGAAATTATCTATGACCTCGAAGTTATTACTGTCAACAGTGACGTGGGAGCCGAGTCACGAATGCGATGACTGTTTATTTGAGATATTTCGTCTTTATCTACATAATAAAAAAAACCATCGAGGAAAACGATGAACATTTGGGGGTTGAATTTTCCTAAAGGGTCAGATGCCAACAGATCATTGTTATAGCACTTTAATAAAATCAACCGGTTTATATGTTGAGCATTGACATTAAAGCCGAAATCAACAGAAATCAATGGATATCAAAATAAGATAAGACTCTGACAGGAAATAGTATGCGGTAAGATTAGAGGCTTTTTTCTCTTAATGCGCAACCCATTCTGAATATTTTTATATATTTATACATAATACACAAGTAGCATTTCAATACAAACAGAATTTAAAGATCAGCACCGATTTTTTGGTGATTCGAGTTATGCCTTTGGTATCTTCATTCGCTTTTTTTTAATTTTTTGTAATTTTTGTTTTACGGTGTTCGGGTAGTAGGCGTTGCGAATGAACTTAATTTGATATTTTTGCGAGCTTCTTACTAACTGCCATCTCTTTTCAATTCGTTGAAGAAGTCGTAAAAAGAGCTTACTTATATATAATATCCCCATAAGTATAGGTAGAGGGTGCGAAATGTGCAATTTTCGGTCAATCAAATTGACAACCAGCTGAGCTTAGCTTGGATCATTAAAGTCGGCATGCGAAATAAAAAACATGTTTGCACTCACACTCCTATGTACAGTCATAAATATGCAAGCGGCGAGCTTGCTTTGAGTGCGACCATCAATTTAATAAGCCATTTTCAGATTTATCATTTTTTATTGGCATAATTAATTGCCTCATGGAAGGGAAACATATCGGTGAGCGAGGAAAAAAAAATAACAAAAAATATTAACATTATTAATTTTGGAGTTTTTGAGTGCTTTTTGGAGAGTCCTTGATGGTTTGTGTTCAAAATGTTTAATGCAAAATTTCGGCGGCCAAAGTTGGAATTGCATTTGAAGTATTGAGTGGCGCCTGCAGTTGATTGAGTGTGGTGATTTCAGCTGAATGGCATTAACTAAATTAGAAGGGGGCATAAGAGTACATATAAGAGTCTATGTATGTAAGTAAATATTCGAATATATAGCGTGCAACTATAGACATAAATTGAAGTGTCCGAAAAATGGCACAAAATCGTACTCATGCTTCTTCTTTTTACAACAGCACCGCTGGGCGCCAATTAGCGATAACACCTGAGTTTTCCAATAAGAAGGGGGTCTTGTAATCAGAAAGGGACGAAAGTCTTACTACAGTTTGCTTAAGACTAACATTCCATGTAACGCAGAACGTATCACCTTTTGAAATCCCTTATATATCCAGCACTGCGGAAACTACTGTAATCGCCCAGCTCCCCACAGAGTGTACATATCGCTGTGCCTTTAAAACGGTTTCGCTTCGTCAACATCATTTCTTCCAGATGTAATTTCTTCCAGAGTTGGTAGTAGTACCAGGAGAGGAGAAGCTTCATACATCTACTTTCCAGATTTTGTTGCCAGTCATGATGTTCTCATTAAGAACGTTAGTAGCATTTGCTCAGACAACCAGAAGACTGCCTTAGCGTGACGCGTGTGTGCTCTCCCCTTCTGGACAGCTGGACTTGAAAGCTACGCAAATGTTCAACTAAAACCGGAATAAAATATTCTAGCTCGTGGTGGATCGCGGTCATTCCGATTGCACTGGCTTAAGCTACTAATTTCAGTGCCAATCCACAGCGGTATCGCATGTAGCTGCAGAACGAATAAGTTTACGGGATTGAGCATACTTAAGTTCTTATCCTCTTATCTCCGTATGCTGGACAGATGGACTTTATTGTCAGTTCGGCTAATGCTGTGCAAAAACTGATCACAAAGTCATTTCGAACTTGGTGGATAGCTTTTGTTTGGGAATAAGACTGGCCACTAACCTATTAGAACTTGGGAAATTAAAATGGAACCTCACCTATATGGTATTAGCTACCTGGAGGATGGCAAGCTGAAACCAACACAGTACATTCTCCTCGACTGATCTGCTTTTGCAAGAATAACCTTAACTTTCATTACTTAATAATCTCAGTGAGCTTTCGGGTATGTATCAGTCATTTAATTCAGTGAAAAAGGTAGCCGAGTTGTTCGGTGAATCTTAGATTCACACCCTAGCCAGACCGATATCCAAATTATAGAAACGTTAGTATCTTTTTTTCAATTGCGAACACCGCTCGTTAAGGACTTGCAAGCTCTCAAATTGTATTTTCCACATAAAATGAAAAGTTGCCTATAAAAATTCAACAGCCGTACGGAGGCGACTTACGTATAGAATGGACTGCAGTAGCCTCCAAATATTAGAGTAAAAACCAAGACCAAAAATCGCCTAAGCGAGGCAGTTTCAGAGGTTGTGAGGCTTCCAAAAGTTGTCGACGAGCTTAACTTTACTTCGGAGTAATGTTTCGTACATCTTCCGCTAATAGTAGGAATGCAATTAAAATATGTATGTTTGCATGTGAGTTATTGTCTTCTCCTTTACTAACTTAGGTTCATCCCTTTCTTTCGTCTATTATAGCTTTTACGGGTTTTTGGTATAATCACGAATTTCCAGGGCGTGGTTGCTTGTCATTCGACTGCTATTTGCCACTTCCGGTATCCCCCATACCACACAGACATAAGGACATTGCTTTCCTCACCATCCAAAGAGCTTGCACCCAGCTTCTGCTTCCTATTCGCTAGCAATATCTTTTAAGTAAACATAATTTTTCATAAAACATAAAATCTAGTCCCTTAAGCATTGTTTTTGTAGAACTTTATATTCTCAGTGAGTGCCTAAAATGTTCATATGTATTTCACTGTACTCACATACCATAGGAGTATATGTATACCAATTAACGTATATATTGCAGCTCTTGTTCTTGCTTTCTGCATAATGACAGGCTTTAATGACCATCGTGTGGGTATGAAATAAAATTTAAAGAAGCCATCCACTCACCTATGTATGTGTACCCTAGGCTAATATTAATAAATGCACATATATGTATGTACATATATGTATCCACATTTAGTAGCCACACGAAAATTGTACACGTTTATGAATGGTTTTCACCGCACGTAAGCTGGTGACATTTGAAATTTTACGATCCGCTATTACTTCTGGTTTTTGCGACTACACATTCCAGCCGTTTTTATTACGGTTTTTATTTCCATTTTATTTGCTTGCCTACATGCATTTGTTTGTTTATTTTTATTTTATGCCTCTTCTAATACAACTTAAAATGAGACCTGAAGTGCTGCTTTCTAATTTTAGTGTTATTTGTGGTTGCATTTATTGGGCGGAGCAATTATTGGTTGGGCCCTACGGACTAAAGGGAGGAGGGTTCCATAGCACATAGCAGTCTATTTCTAAATATATTTTTAAATTTTTTCTTTTAGTTTAATCAATGCTAAAACGAAAAGGCATATAAAGTCATACAAAGTCTTATTAAATAAATAGATGTATCAACGGATTGAAAATAAAATATGTGAAGAGAACCTCTAATTTACTAAAGTTGCTAGACTCACCTTCTTCAAATTTGTTTGGGAAAAATTTAACAAAATGCACTCGAGCCTCTTTTTGGGCCTCATTTAAAATTCGTGGTACCCATCGAGCAGATTTATTCGTATATCCCAGATGATTATTTAATAGCCGCGATGCAGCCATGGCATTCGAGCCCAATCCATTAGCAATCCTTTCTTGTGTCAATCGTGGTTCGTCGTCAATTTTGGACTTTGCCACAGCTACAGTGATGTCATCAGTGGACGACCTTCTCGGAGCTCGTCCTCTACGGACACATGTCTGGTTTGAAAACTTCGGAATCACTTAGAAATAGTCTTTAAAGACGGTGAAATCGTTCCATAAGCAATTTGGCATTCGCTGAATATTTGTATTGGCTGTAAATTGCACCGAAACCCGAAGAGAATCACATGGCGAGTTTCTGTTTGCATTGGTGGTGGAATTTCGTCTGACCTATCCTTAGCTATCATGCATTTTCTCGTCTCCATTTGAGCTGATCGTTCTAAAGTTTGAAAGGAAGACTAATAAAGTAATTGAAGGATTTGATATTTTTAGATTTAACAAAAAGAAATTGAAAGTCGCCAACTGATCGAACTTTTGTTAATGCCTTCATACGTGTATGTATGTAGTTGTTGCACAGCTGTTGTTTTTTCAACAAATGTACGGACCAATCATTTTTTCAAAGCTTGTTTTTTATGACGAGGTTTTTACTTGACTCCGAAAATAGCTTGATCTTCCCAAGAGAAGTGACCACAAAGAAAGAGTTTCTTTATACTTTCCAAATGAACTCAATTTGTCTTCAAATATTTTAAATAATTATTATAAAAATGATTCCAAAAATTTTTAAAACAAAATTGAGTTTTCTTAGCGTATTTTTGTTAATAATTATTACTCAATTTAAAATTTCAATGTGACTCCTTCAAAAATAATATTTGTTACTTGCAACTGAACCTCACTAAGGGTTGAGTGATATATACCTACATACGTGTATATTTGTAGAGCATGTACATTCACGAGTATCTATCTATGTTACTTTAAAGACTGAAAAACAAAAGTTATGGAATACTCTCAAGAAAGTTAAAATGCCCACTGCCTATTAAACACTTTACATACATACGTATGTACATATATACCCGCATTTGGATTGCGCATTTCAGTTCTGATTTTTGTATGTATGCATATGGGTTCATCTTGTCTTTGTAAATACATTTGTGGCAGAGTAAGTATAATTAAAAACCGCAGGAATATACGTATGTTCAAAGGCGCCCAGCAGAGGTAACCACAACCACATCCCAATACACACACATCAAGCAAAGATTTCTCATTTTCCGTTACAGCGATTGGTATTCGGCGTACGTACATACGTGCATATAAACAGAATGATATCTTTTACTTTTGCATATTACTCGTATATTGTATATTTACCTATGTAAATATGTTCGTATGTATATGTGAGCTGAGAAGAGGAGCTTGAACCCATCAACAGGAGTGACATCGAAATTTTCATTGCGTAACATTAATGAAATTACCTTCGTTTCAATTTGTGCACTAAATATTCACACATATCGGGGTATGTACATATGTACGTATGTATGAATATGTGTAAATAAATATATATATTTACACCCTCCATATTAGCTGACTGCTGCGGTAAACCACTGCTCTAGAAGTCTTCGAGCATTTGCAAATCTACTCGTATGAACTCACGTACATACACATACATATATACACGTGCATAGACACATGTGTACATATACATGAGCACTGGAGTGTACAATGTACATATGTACCTATGTTCTTTTTTTTTAATTTACCTATAAACGTTCATATATGTATATGTGGCTGATGTGGCTAGCGCCGGTGTCCCTCCACAGCTGATAGTAATCTCATGACAGTGTGTTCGAACTAAATTTGGACCACACAAACATTCCCAAATAAAAAAGTTCTGAAAAACTAATAACATAACAGCCAGTTTTTATGAGTTTGGCTTCCGCTCTAAGGCTTAGATGTTCAAGAATTTACCCGCGGTAAGCTAAGCCTTTCTAATCTAATAGTTCCTTCGATTTTGTCCCGTTCAAAAACTGTCAGAATTTTCTAATTTCGGTCGACCTTCGACAGGGAAAGTCCAACCCTCCGAGTGTATTTCTGACATGAAATAATAGCTCCTTAAAAAAAAACACCATCAGCCCCTCGGAGACGGCTTAATATAAGCTATAGGTCCCTCTATTTGTTGGGAAAACACCAAGACCCGAAAGAACAAATTGGAAAGAGGAGCTCGCCAAAAACCGCTTCAGCAGTTACAAAGCGCCAATTATATAGAACAGTCATCTCCGTAATATTTCCTTAAATACATATTTTTGATGTTAAATAACCAACAACATGAGAGTGATCTCTTAAAACATTCCGCTTCACGTATCCTATAATTCTAGGTGCACTTTTTATCTTACAGTTCTTGTTCCCAGCCCAAGTAAAGGAATAATTCATCTAAAAGAAGCTTAGAGGGACTTTGATCGCATTGCTGATCTAATCAGTTTGACAACTTCTTTGTAGTCAGCAATAGACCAAATATATATCAAGTATACTACCTTTCCTTGAAGGAAACCTTATCGATAATCTCCTTGACGTACCTTTGACTAGTCTACTGTTCTACGGAAATATATCCACGCTTCTTGAAAATTTTTGAGGTTCCTCGTGATAATTAATTCTTCGTATTCACTGAAGGGGTTTTCGGTCGACCTCCTCTTCCAATTTATGGTGTGTGTGTCTTGTTGTTTCTCAAACAAATTATCTACACCTTATACTAAGTCACCTCCGACTATTATGTAGAGCTTTCATTTCATGTCAGAAATACCCTCAGGGGTCTTTATATTCCTTGCCGAGTAGCGAGCGCAATTAGAAAAATGTGTTTTCTTTGGTCGAGGATTGGTACCCTGGTCTCCTGCATGGCTGCTAATCACTCAGCCATGGCGACCATATACACATCCATAAACCTGGTGCTGGGAATACTATGAACGGTTTGATGTCTGAAACAACTAAAAGCCGGGCACACGCAAAAGTCCAAAGGCTTCAGTATTATATTGTCTATACTTTTTATCTATTGAGTTGATATCTCAGGAGTAGACGCACCAACAGGAATACTCTTTACTTAGCGCTAGTAAGAGTTTGGTTTGCTATGCCTTAAAGTAGATTAGTGGTATGTTCTACATTGAAATTGCTCTGGGATCTTATGTGTTCCTCTACGTTCCAAATTTTAAACAACATTTAAAGGCTCTGATAGAACAGAGGTAGCCTATAATAACAGCGCCACCAACTGCGCCAGCTCCAGCCATCTCATCCGCCTTTTCATTGCCTTCTACATTCGTGTGACCAAGGGTCACTGTGCTTTTTTTTGTTGTTGGTTTCTTGTCCCCTTGCATGTTTAGACCCCTTAATTGCCGCTTAACAGTCTATAAAAAATTTAATATTCTTCCCTGTTAAAGTAGTAATTCATTTGCTACCAGCAGTACTCAGTTTGAAGATACCCCTCAACCCTGCTCCTGTGCTTGCCTTGCATCACAGTGTACATAAAAATGTTATTCCATCCCCTACTAGGGAAACAGTAGATGGATTGTACCTACCAAAAGGTTTCCTTTTCCTAGTCGCAAATCACGCTTTGCTCAAGTACTGTTACAACTTTCTTATGCTGTCATGTCATTCTCAACTAGGAAACTGTCGAGGAATTTTAGACTGCTAGCTTCTAGTACTAATTGGGATAAGATCAATTATTACTTCCCGAACCTTACTCTTTAGTGTCGTCCACCACATTAGAGATTCATATGTTAGTATCGGCCTTACTACTGTTGCGTAAAGTCAATGCGCATCATTTGGGTTCGCTGGTCCCATTTTGTTTTGCATCTACTGTATTCTCTCAAATTATAAATGTCCTCAAATATTCAGTAGTATTGTCTGTACTCGTATGCGTTACTTACAAATATCTTCGCACATGTTCATGCATACATATGTATGTATGTATGTATCTACTCTCTACAAACCGGGCGCTCATTTCTCATATTTAGTGAAATGTATGGAAAAGTTGTATGAAATTTTTAAATTAAAAATTATTACCTACGCACTGCAGGGATATCATTGTCGTTGGGTGACAGCAACAACTCTTGCGGCAACTTGATGGCGCATACTTCCGTCTTCCAATTAGTCTAAACGCATTAAGCACATTACTTGGGATATTCTATTTATATAACACGACATACATATGTACATAAATATTTGTATATACATATATTTAGTTTGCAATGAAGAATTAAACTATGAGTAGTACATAGAAAATATAATTCTGTACGAAGGTTTAAAGAATGATTAAGGCAAATGAACACACTAATCGTAGTCCACTTGAGACGGCGCTGAGTTATTTCAAATATATTATAAAACACTTTGCACCAGCAGGGTTTCTTTTCTTGACTTTTCCACACTCCAACCACGGTGTCTTACTGTCGCGAAGTATATGCAAAACTTTCTTGCAAACATCCTCCTGTTGTTGCTGCTGTAGTTGGCGTCCTCTTATAGGCTATGAAGTTCTATCGACTGGTCGCCCTCGACAATCTACCATATTAGTCAGGAAAAAACTTGCAGTCTAATTGAGCGGTGATATTTATTTTAATTTAATTTTACTAAAATAAAAGGTAGAGAAAAGTATTTGAGGTTCGCATAAAAGGTCTTCCGAAAATCCCATTTTTCCAAGAAAAAAAATTATTCATAAAAATCTATTTAAAATCTCCAGCAGATAGTAGCAAAATTTATTGTTACTTTTTTGTTATTATTTCCAGTTCTACCCTTGATGATAACCTCTTTAAACGTGGACAAATTTCTTTAAGATATGGTACATGTGGCATTGAAATCAATGATGCTTACACAAAAAGACTTAATACTTTCACTAAACCGGGTAATTTCGGCGCAACCCACATACCTTATTGATCACTCCACGGAGTGGCGGCATTCCTCTTCCTCCTTCTACTACCACCAGCGGGTACTGCATCGAACACTTTCCGTAAAAGAGTATTTTCATCTATCTCGTCAACATAACATAATCAGCAAAGCAACCATGTCTCACTGAACTAAATATGTGAAAGTTGCATATCTCATGCATTTCATGGTTCCACTGCCAACTCAACCCGTTCAGTGCTTGTTGGCATGAATGATTCTGCGTTGGATTGCTGGTTGAACCAAGACGTAAGCGCGTTGATGGCAGATAACCGTATAAGTTTTGCAAAGATACCAAATTCAGACACAGACTGCCGCCGAAGGCAGTTTTGAAATCGATGAAAAGGTGGTGTGTACCGAGATTTATTCACCGGTCTTTTCTAGAATTCGACGCATGGTGAAATCCAATTGTGGAGCGTAGGCAACGTACCTGCCTACTTCGTATACCGGGCGTGATGTGGACTACCACAATAAAGGGTCTAGAGGTCATCTTAAAAATTTGGCCAATTAATATGCAGGTGATGTCTGAATGTTCTATGAAAATTGGGTTCAGTCCACAAATTGTGAAGGAATTGTAGATGGCAGCAGTCAGAAAATTATATCAGAGCTCAGACTAAATAGGAGGGAATGGGCGGTAGGCAGACCCATATCAAGGCATCCGTATCTATGCTGATAGGTCTAAATGTGAGACAAGAACAAAGCAGGTTATTTTAGTGTAGTGTGGATTGTAGATAGACCAAACTGTTTCTAACTTATGTGTTCTTGTGGCTGTATTGACGAGACATCTACCACTTGAGATATCATCTACACAAGCTAGGTTAAGTTGAAGCCGCTAACTTCCAATCATGCACAGTAGATGACGAAATGCTGGAGCACTACTTTTACGATCGTCCGGCCTTCAGCAGATTAGGGCGCCAAATCTTTATACGAAACCTCCTGATCCAACCTTTTGAAGAATAAATCTGCACCAAAAATGAAATAAAACCTTATCAGCTATTTCTAGGAAAGAATATTCTACAGTTCTATGTACCTTTAAACCCTTCTCCCCACTCAACATTCAATGCGAATGTAGCAAACCGGAAAGGAAACAAATCAATTCGAAAATTACAAAGCCACGAAGAACTTCTTCAAAAGCAACATAGCAAAAATGAATCAATTAAACCTTAGAACATGCAAAAAACAAAAAAAAGGAAGGACAGAAAAACATTGAAAAATTTATACAACTGAAATGAAAACAAAATGTTAAGGAAATGCCTAAGGCCAGCAGGAATGCAAGTGTGGCAAGAGGAATGGTTAACTAAACAGAGGCGGAGACAATTTGAAAAGCAACTGGTATTTGATGAGCAAGTGCGAGCGCGATGATGAAATGTGAATACCTGCAGGACAACTGTCACTTCATTAACGCATTTGAAGGCGCGCGCACAGACAAAAGGAGTGCCGGGCAGAAGTGAGTTAAGAAACTCGTAGGAAAAAGTGGTTGACTAAATAAGTTGAAAAGGAAAATAAAATACAAAAAACACAACAAACTTCTTGCCAGAAGATTGTATAATTTACTAACAATGGATTCTATCAAACAGCAATTAATTTGATAGCAACAACAACGATCGCATACAGCAAATATTTGTTTTGTAATAAAATCGGGAAAATGAAAAGAAATAAAAATTAATTGAATGAAGTACAAGGCAATGAGAAAGAAAAAAGAAAACATAAATAGATATTGTAAACATAAGGAAAGTGACTTTTGGAAGACAATGAAGGAGATACATTGCACTGGAAAATACACGTTTCAGAGCTCTAGCTGCTCGTTGCATATTAGAAAACTTCGAGCTTTTGAAAATATTTGTATATTTCAACGTTTTAAACAGAAAATGATTACCAAATCATGTAACTTTTTTCCTAACTATATAAAAATTGAAAAAATATTATATTTACGATAAATCCTAAGAAAACCCCTTGAGAAAAGGAGCAACAGAGACTACCTCCTCGTCCTCTAACCAACTGTGTCTGAACTTGGTATCACCGCAAACCTTAGAAAGCTGTGATAACTGACAAAAAACAGCACTAAAAGTTCTTTCAGACTTGGGAAGGGTCTTTCTCATTTGCTTCCCTGGCAGTATTGGGAGGCGAGACGTATGGTTCTGTTTTGGAAATCCAACGTTGAATTCTTTTTACCAGCAACTTCAATTTTAGACAGAGTAGGTAATTGGAAAGTAAAGTCTTCTCTCGACAGAAGCGTGAAAAATGACAATATCCGATGAGTCAGCTTTACCATAGGTGTCTTCGTTGTATAGGTTTCGCGTAAAATTAACGCTCCGCACCATATGGGCAATGGACCATATACCATAGAGAATATGAGATATATGACGCCATTAACATATGTACCATAGTTCAACCAACTATATTATAACAGATTGACTGAAGCTCTGAAAGTATTCGAGACGGCAGTACAGACGAATCAACGGTAAAGCAATACCTTCATTCCAATGGTTCCAATTAGTGTCGAATGGTTTAAATAAAAAAATTTAATAAGAAGAAAATTATATTAAACTTTACAAAAAATTAAAAATTATAGACATAACCATAATAAATTCCCACTTTTTTCAGAGAGTGTAACCCTCTTTCGATCTCAACTCTACAAGTTTGCAGTTTGCTTCACCAAAAGAATAGAAATGTGTTCCCTAGCGAAGAGAATCGACGTTGTTGTATGATTCATAGCAAGTTTGAAAGCCTTTCTGTTTTATCTTTATACTCGTATTAGTGATCAGAGATCGAAGTGAGATATAATATGTTTTTCTCCTGACTAGATCAGTAGTCATCCAGATCATTAAGATTAATTCCTTTATTGCTGCATGGCTGTCCCTGAAGAAACCTCCATCGATTCTACCAACACGTTTTGAACCATCTCTATATGTTCCAGTGCTCCCAGCCGGAATGTTAACATCCAAAAGTTGTTACGGGCACTCGCTCTGACCTGATTAATAAAAGGTTCTCCAGAATACCGCCTAGATGTACTAGTTATGAAGATTATGGAAAATTTTGGGGTTTTTACTACAAAATTTTTTTTTATAAATTTCATCATGGGAATGAAGACCCTCTATCACCATTTTCGAAATAAGTCTTAATTTGTCTATAATATTTTTCTGTCTTTGGGATGTCTGTAGTGTTTGTAATGTATAATATAGGCCAAAGAACGCTGGCTTGAGGAACACCAGCTTTTATTGGAAACTGCTCAATGATAAATTGTTGAACTCCAATTCCTCCCTTATTTCGTTAGTAACTCGGTTGAGCTGTTCTACAGGTAGTAGGCTTATTGGTCTATCAGGAGATGCCTGTGTGCGGTCTGTACCTGGCTTGGCTATCATTATTTTCTGTGACTTTTTTCACGTGTCTTTGTTTAATAATGGCACTAAAGAGCTCGAAAAGCAGTGGTAGTGTAATAAGGACATAGTCTGGAGAATTCTTTGGGTCCAATTGCTGGATCAACTGAGTTTCAAGACGTTTTTTTTGATAAAATTTGGAGTCAGTTTGTCTTTATATGATTTATTATTATGGTCTTCTTCTCGTTCCAGCTTTTAAGCTTATCAAGATCAGCATTAACAACATGAACTATCTCCTCGATGCTATTAAAGACCTTTCCTTTTATTTTTTTTTTCATTTTTGGAAATAATCATAAACCACAAGGCGCTATATCCGGGGAATATGGTGCTGGACCTATTTCTACAATCCCAGAGGTGGCAATAAAAATAATCGTTATTTCAGCAGTGTGGGATGCCGCGTTGACATTATGTAAAAAGTAAAGCCACAAATCCTATTTCTTCCTGTATTCCAACATATTTTTTAAAACTTTCTGTAAGCACTCTTTGGTGTATCATATTGCAGTTACCGTCTGATACTTTTCCAGTGGAATAACAGCTACGATTTAAGATCGGGTGAAGTAACCTGACACCATTACTTTTGCCGCTGATTTTTGTTGCGTAGATTTTACTGGTGTGTTTGCTCCTCTGCGACTTCATACCATGGACGGCTGTTTGGTTTCTGGGTCGTACTTGTAGAAACAAGATTCGTTACCAGTAACGCTTTTACTAAAGTTGCTAGACTGACCATTTTCGAATTTGTTTAGGAAAAATTGAGCAAAATGCACTCAAGCCTTTGTTTGGACCTCATTTAAAATTAGTGATACCCATCGAGCAGATTTCTTCGTGTATCCCAGATGATTACTTAATATTCGCGATGCAGCCGTGGCAGTCAATTTTGGACTTGCTTGAAGGCAGCACTCATCCAGAAGAGGCCACCTTTGATAAACAGAGGCCGAATTGTGTTCCATCAGGACAACGCCTGGCCACACACGTCTTTGGTGATGCGCCAGAAGCTCCAGGAGCTCGGATGGGAGGTCCTAATGCACCCAACTTATAGTCCGGACCTGGCACCAAGTGATTACCATATTTTCCTGTCCTTGGCGAACGCGCTTAATGGTGAGAGTTAGCCTCAAGAGAGGCTTGTGAAAATTGCTTCTCCGAGCTTTTTGCCAATAGGGACGCAGCCTTCTACAAGAGGGGTATAATGAAGTTCGTATCTCATTGACAACAAGTTTGCGAACAAAACGGAGCATATTTGACTTAAATCGGACAAATGTGCACAAAGTTATCATATTTTGAATTCTTCTTCTTCTTTATTGGCGTTGGCACCGCTTACGCGATTATAGCCGAAGCAATTACAGCGCGCCATTTATCTTTTCTTTTCGCTGTTTGGCGCCAGTTGGAAATGCCAAGTGCACCCAGGTCACTCTCTACTTGATCTTTCCAACGGAGTGGAGGTCTTCCTCTTCCTCTGCTTCCACCAGCGGGTACTGCATCAAATATTTTCAAAGCTGGAGTGTTTTCATCCATTCGGACGACATGGCCTAGCCAGCGTAGCCGCTGTCTCTTCATTCGCTGAACTATGTCAATATCGTCGTATAGATCGTACAGCTCATCGTTCCATCGTCTGCGGTATTCGCCGTTGCTAATGCGCAAAGGACCATAAATCGTTCGCAGAACTTTCCTCTCGAAGACTCCTAGAGCCGACTCATCAGATGTTGACATCGTCCACGCTTCTGCGCCATATATTAGGACCGGTATAATGAGCGACTTGTAGAGCTTGATTTTCGTTCGTCGAGAGAGGGCTTTACTTTTCAATTGCCTACTCAGCCCAAAGTAGCACCTGTTGGCAAGAGTGATTCTGCGTTGGATTTCAAGGCTGACATTGTTGTTGGTATTAATGCTGGTTCCTAGATAGACGAAATTATCTACGACCTCGAAGTTATGACTGTCAACAGTGACGTGGGAGCCTAGTCGCGAATGCGATGACTGTTTGTTTGATGACAGGAGATATTTCGTCTTGCCCTCATTCACTACCAGACCCATTCGTTTCGCTTCTTTATCAAGTCTGGAGAAAGCAGAACTCACGGCGCGGTTGTTGAGGCCAATAATGTCGATATCATCGGCGTACGCCAGCAGCTGTACACTCTTATAGAAGATTGTACCTTCTCTATTTAGTTCTGCAGCTCGTATTATTTTCTCCGGCATTAAATTAAAAAAGTCACACGATAAGGAATCACCCTGTCTGAAACCTCGTTTGGTATCGAACGGCTCGGAGAGGTCCTTCCCGATCCTGACGGAGCTTTTAGTGTTGCTTAACGTCAGTTTACTTAGCCGTATAAGTTTTGCGGGGATTCCAAATTCAGACATAGCGGCATAAAGGCAGCTCCTATTCGTGCTGTCGAAGGCGGCTTTAAAATCGACGAAAAGGTGGTGGGTGTCGATTGTCTTTTCACGGGTCTTTTCCAAGATTTGGCGTATGGTGAATATCTGGTCAATGGTTGACTTACCAGGTCTAAAGCCACACTGATAAGGTCCAATCAGTTTGTTGACGGTGGGCTTTAGTCTTTCACACAATACGCTTGATAAGACCTTATATGCGATATTAAGAAGGCTTATTCCACGATAATTGGCGCAGACTGTGGGATCGCCTTTCTTGTGGATCGGGCAGAGCACACTTAAATTCCAATCGTCGGGCATGCTTTCATCCGACCATATTTTACAAAGGAGCTGATGCATGCACCTGATCAGCTCTTCGCCGCCGTGTTTGAATAGCTCGGCCGGTAATCCATCGGCCCCTGCCGCTTTGTTGTTTTTTAAGCGGACGATTGCTATTCGCACTTCTTCATAGTCGGGTAACGGAACAACTTTCCCATCGTCATCAATTGGAGTTTCGGGTTCACCATCTCCGCGTGTTTCCTGTTCACTGCCATTCAGCAGGCTGGAGAAGTGCTCCCTCCATAAATCGAGTATACTCTGGGCATCTGTCACTAGCTCACCTCCCTGGGTCCTACAAGAGTTCGCTCCGGTCTTGAAACCTTCTGTAAGTCGCCGTATCTTTTCATAGAATTTTCGAGCGTTACCCTTTTCGGCCAGCTTCTCAAGCTCATCGTACTCGCGCATCTCGGCCTCTTTCTTTTTTTCTCTGCAGACGCGCCTTGCTTCCCTCTTCAGTTCTCGGTATCTATCCCACCCCGCACGTGTTGTGGTTGATCGCAAGGTTGCGAGGTAGGCAGTCTGTTTTCTCTCCACTGCGGCACGGCAATCCTCATCGTACCAGCTGTTTTTGCGACCTTTCCGAAATCCGATGGTTTCGTTTGCAGCTGTACGCAGGGAGTTTGCAATGCCGTCCCACAGTTCCCTTATACCGGGTTGCTGATGAGTGCTCTCAGAGAGCAGGTGTGCAAGTCGAGTAGAAAATCGCTCGGCAGTCTGTTGTGATTGCAGCTTTTCAACGTCGAACCTTCCTTGTGTTTGTTGATGGACGTTCTTCGATACACAGAGGCGCGTGCGTATCTTCGCTGCGACAAGATAGTGATCCGAGTCAATGTTGGGACCTCGGAACGTACGCACATCTAAAACACTGGATACATGTCTTCCGTCTATCACAACATGATCGATCTGGTTGGAAGTTTTCCGATCTGGAGACAGCCAAGTAGCTTGGTGAATTTTTTTGTGCTGGAATCTAGTGCTACAGACAACCATATTTCGGGCCCCGGCGAAGTCGATCAGCCTCAGACCATTTGGAGATGTTTCGTCGTGGAGACTGAATTTTCCGACAGTCGTACCAAAGATACCTTCTTTGCCCACCCTAGCGTTGAAGTCGCCAAGCACAATTTTGACGTCGTGTCGTGGGCAGCGCTCATAAGTGTGTTCGAGGCGCTCGTAAAAGGCATCTTTGGTCAAGTCATCCTTCTCTTCCGTCGGGGCGTGGGCACAAATTAGGGTGGTGTTGAAAAATTTTGTCTTGATGCGAATTGTGGCTAGACGTTCATCCACCGGAGTGAATGCCAGTACTCTGCGACGGAGTCTCTCTCCCACCACGAATCCGACACCAAATTTGCGCTCCTTTATATGGCCGCTGTAGTAAATCTCACAAGGACCCACCTTCTTCCGTCCTTGTCCCGTCCATCGCAATTCTTGGACGGCAGTGATGTCAGCCTTTAACTTTATGAGGACATCAACCAGCTGGGCAGCGGCACCTTCCCAATTAAGGGACCGGACATTCCAGGTGCATGCCCTAAAATCGTAATCCTTAAAACATTTGCGGAGGTCGTCATCAAAAGGGGGGTCTCTCATCCGAGGCTTATGTTGCTTTTTCATTGGGTTGTTTTTTCATGTGGTGGGCTCCAAACCCTACGCACAACCGCATGGGATTCGCCTTCTCACTTTAGCTCGCCTCCAAACGGATGTTCGTTGGCTACCCAGGGGATACGTGGTCTAAGACCGGACGTCGTGAGCTGCTTGAACCATATGCACAAGAATCGTTTCTGGCCACTCCCAGGTGAATGGCAGTCAAAAACTTTCCTCACTTGCGTGAACTTCTACACATGGCCCCATCCCCCCAATAATCAATAAAAACCGAACGAACTGATTACTTGACCTAATACATTTATATACTGAGCATTCTGAAATCATTTCATTTTATTTTTATTTTTCCGTTGACATATCTTTGCCATAGTTATTAAGATAAATTTAAATAAATATTTAGTAAAACGAATTTTTCGTAGCGAAGTGGTCAGTTATCAATGAATGAAATTTAAAAAAGTCTCTATTTAGGCATGAGTTGTATATTCATATGTTCGTATACATATGAGTATCTGAAGTGAAATGATGACGTCGTCCAGCAAAAGTTATGCTAATGTCTGTGTGTTGTCCACATTGATCTGCGAAAACCGTAATATTCTTGCTAAAATAAAATCAACCAGACGCTGTCTTCTGACGACAAAGAGAATATTCATTTACATACATACATATACATTATGTATATTCATACAAAAAATTCGCTGCAAATGGGGGAATATATATTACAACAAAGAAGAGCTAAATTCAAAATAAACTGATAACTACATAGCTGGAAGAAGACCGACGTGAAACAATAATAGAAAACACACACTCTGCTCGACATGCTAAATATGTATGTATTGTGCTCTGGCGAAAGGAAAAGGGATAGCGCCACACGCGCGTAGGTGTCGAAAATAGCCTCGCCATTTAAAGACTGGAGTTTGGAACTAAAAATAAATAGCTAAATATTCCAAAGTGACAAACACGAAATAGGTATTTATGTACATACTCGTATGTATGTGTGTATGTCTTGATATATTTTTGTTTATAATATACAGAAGTGTGAATTGCTGCAGACGAAAGTGAATAAGAGAGGTTGACGTAGACAAAGAGAATATTCTTGTTAATTACATATTTTACGGTTAAGTGCTGTAGGAATTTATTTTTAATTTTATTTATTTACATATTTCGTTATTTACATTTTATTTTTACTTATGACGTCATGCAAGTGACGTAGATTCAGTGCAGAGAACGTCAATTGAATATATAAAGTCATGAGAGATGGAAATATTCATTCTACAACGGCGGCTAAAGCATGCCTTAATGACTAGACAATCCTGGAAAATTGACTAAGTCCATAAAAAGAACATTTGAGGTTAGTTTTTATTTTGTCTCTTGACTAAGCAGCATACGGTGAACTCTATGTCGCTTATTGTTGTGGGTTCTGGGGAAATCTCATGTAAGTTTAGTACTCTCACTGCTTAGATTTTGTGGTTTCTTTATGCTGTCTCAATACCTGTATTTCAAACGTTTGTAGATGTTGTGCATATTATCTGCTGGGATTCAAAGACGAAGGAGAAAATTAAACTCATCGAAGAAGCTTATTTTATTTAAGTTTGTTTAGTCTTTAATTCGTGAAGAGTTTGAATTTTACATCCATACTTATGTGTAATTATCAGTTGAAGTTCTTCTATTTTTCTGGGAGGTTAAAAGGAAATTTTATGGCTTAGAAGTCTGACTACGGCAAACTCTAAAAAAAATTAGGAAAAATACATTCGGATGGCCAGAGTTCAAGTCTCGGTTCGATCAGCAACAAAAATTATAGTGAATTAAATTTTCTCATTGCAGTCACTCCTCGGCAGTGAATTTCAAGCCCTCCGTGTGTTTATCTGACATGAAGTAAGAACCCCTTATCAAAATCCATCGGCCGTTCGTAGGTGGTTTAGGATTTGTTGGAAAAACATCTGTAGACATACGACAAATATGAGGAGGAGCTCGCGAGAAAATCATTTTGCGGTGCTTTCTCTCCGGCTAGGCTTTCAGATCAACTTGTATGACCACTTCTCATTTGTCGCCTTGTCCCAGCGCCTCCACAACTATTTTAAACTTTTTATCCCTTCCTCGTTCAATCTTCCTGTAGTGATTTGTCTTCGAATGTCTCTGGATTTTCCAAAAATTCGTTTGAGACCCATAACACGATGGCTCCTGACGCCCTTTGCGGTGCCGTACAGAATGCAATAACAACGGTAAGAAGAGGAGTTCTTCCTCTTCCTCTGCTTCCACCAGCGGATCGATTTGGCTCCAGACTTCTCGATCCGATAACAGACTAATAGAATTTGATGAATATTCTACCCTGGAATCTGGTATTTTATATAAATACATTTTGTAGCCCGGTGAACTCTACTCATTTAGGAAGGTTTCGGTGTGGAAGTAGTTGCATAGACTTACTATTTACTGTATTTAATGTCAACTCTTCAACACCTGTCGCCATAAATAAGCATTATATAACTTTTTTATGTAAATCTGTATATATTTGTTTTTATTGTATTATTTTTATTACACTATTTTCATAATGCCACAAATACTTCCGTCGATACAAATATGACATGTTTATAAGTTTATTTGTACTTCATACACACATATGAATTTAAAGTCTACACTCGCCAATTCACTAACACCAAATTACCGGAATTCGAGCGGAAAACGGAAGTCGAATAAAATTCATGCGCATGTTGACCCGCCGCGTCGCATTTGTTGTATGCGCGCCCTTACATTACATGAAGTAACAGCTGGTTTTTGCAAACATTCGCTAAGAAAAAAAAACAAATAGAACAATACAATTACAACAACAACGACAAGTGCGGCAGGAACAAGCTGCAGCCGTCAAGCGTGTTGATTCAACACTCAACTTTAAAAGCCGTTGTGCTATTTTTTGGTACTGAAGTTGCTGAGTGGGTGCTGTGCACTTTGTCCTTTATGAGTCACCGCTGGTGTTCGCCAATTCCAAGAATTTCGCAATACTTCCGCGGCCGTGTCGACCAATATTTATAAGTAAAAAAAGAAAAACAAAGAATTATGCATTTGCATATTAAATGTTGTTAGTTTGCATTTTTTTCTTTAAAGGTGCGGTGTTGGGGCTCATTCAAAGAAATACTTGAATTTTGAAAAGTCTTTCTTTTGTAAACACAAAACATTAGTCAATCTGACTGTTTTTCATAAGCAAGAAAGTACCAATTATGGCTAACAGGAAGCTAAACCTTGAATTTCACAATGGAAATTGTGTGGTGTTGATGAAGTGGTATGCGGAAGTTGCTCATACTCATGGTGGTGGAAATCATTCTTCAGTTCAAATTGTATAGCCAATTGAAGTGGGGTGAATGAACGTTATTTTACTTAATTCTGCGCGGAATATTATAATTTCTCAACGAAAATATTTTTTATTGTATTTTATTTTATTGAACTTAATTTTATGTTATTTTGCTTGAATTTACTTTATATTATTTTATATTATTTCTTTATTATATTTTAGTTTATCTCTTTTGTTTTATTTTATTTTCTTATTTTTAAATTATTTTATTTTATTTTTATTTTATTTAATTTTATTTTATTTTATATTATTTTGCTTTATATCATTTAGTTTTCTTTTATTTTATTTTACGTTACTTTGTCTTCTCTTATTTTATTTTTTTTTATGTTATGTTATTTTATTTAATTTTACTTTATTTTATTTTATTTACTATTACTTTATTTTATTTTGTGTTATTTTATTTTATTTTATTTTATTTTATATGATTTTATTTTATTTTATATTATTTTATTTTATTTTATTTTATTTTATTTTATTTTATTTTATTTTATTTTATTTTATTTTATTTTATTTTATTTTATTTTATTTTATTTTATTTTATTTTATTTTATTTTATTTTATTTTATTTTATTTTATTTTATTTTATTTTATTTTATTTTATTTTATTTTATTTTATTTTATTTTATTTTATTTTATTTTATTTTAATTTATTTTATTCTATTTTATACCATTCTATTTTATTTTGTTTTATTTTATTTTATTTTATTTATTTTTATTTTATTTTATTTTATTTTATTTTATTTTATTTTATTTTATTTTATTTTATTTTATTTTATTTTATTTTATTTTATTTTATTTTATTTTATTTTATTTTATTTTATTTTATTTTATTTTATTTTATTTTATTTTATTTTATTTTATTTTATTTTATTTTATTTTATTTTATTTTATTTTATTTTATTTTATTTTATTTTATTTTATTTTATTTTATTTTATTTTATTTTATTTTATTTTATTTTATTTTATTTTATTTTATTTTATTTTATTTTATTTTATTTTATTTTATTTTATTTTATTTTATTTTTTTTTATTTTATTTTATTTTATTTTATTTTATTTTATTTTATTTTATTTTATTTTATTTTATTTTATTTTAACTTATACTATTTTATGTTATTTTATTTTATTTTATTTTATTTTATTTTATTTTATTTTATTTTATTTTATTTTATGTTATTTTATTTTATTTTATTTTATTTTATTTTATTTTATTTTATTTTATTTTATTTTATTTTATTTTATTTTATTTTATTTTATTTTATTTTATTTTATTTTATTTTATTTTATTTTATTTTATTTTATTTTATTTTATTTTATTTTATTTTATTTTATTTTATTTTATTTTATTTTATTTTATTTTATTTTATTTTATTTTATTTTATTTTATTTTATTTTATTTTATTTTATTTTATTTTATTTTATTTTATTTTATTTTAATTTATTTTATTTTATTTTATTTTATTTTATTTTATTTTATTTTATTTTATTTTATTTTATTTTATTTTATTTTATTTTATTTTATTTTATTTTATTTTATTTTATTTTATTTTATTTTATTTTATTTTATTTTATATCATTCTATTTTATTTTTTTTTATATTATTTTATTTTATATGACTTTATTTTATTTTATATTATTTTATTTTAATTTATTTTATTTTACTTTATTTGATTTTAATTTTATTCTTTTATTTTTTTTTTATTTTAGTTTATTTTGTTTTATTTTATTTTATTTCATTTTAGTTATTTTATTTTGTTTAATTTTTAAATTTATTTTATTTGTTTTTTTTTAATTTTATATGATTTTATTTTTTTATTTTATTTATTTTAATTTATTGGGTTATATTTTTTATTTAATCTAATTTTATTTATTTTTTATTAATTTAGTTTATTTTTTTTATTTATTTATTTATTTATTTTATTTCACTTAGTATAAATAATTTTAATTTTATTTTATTTTATTTATTTTAATTTAATCTAATTTAATTTTTTTTCTGTTATTTTTTTATTTATATTTTTTTAGTTATTTTTTTGTTATTTGGTTTTGATTTCTTTTATTTTTTTATTATTTAAAAATATAATTTTTATTTTATTGGTTTTATTTTAATTTTATTTTTTATTTTATTTTTATTATATTATTAACATTTTGTTTGATTTTTTTTTTGTTCTATTTTATTTTACTTTACTTTATTTAATTTCCTTGCTTTTGTTGTTTTAAAATCTTTCTGTTCCATAGAAAACTTTCATTCTTCCGCCAATAAGCTTGCCACCCACCAATTTCTCATAAAATCTTGTCAACTTCAACACTGAGATATTCCCAGAAGAGACAGAAATCTATGCCCTCATTACCGGAAGCAAGCATCAGTCCGCATAAACGCAACTAAATCCGTTGGCGAGTACTTGCAACAGCTGAACAAAGCGCAGACAGCCATTCATTCATACATTTTGCCACAAAATTACACGCGGTTGTATGAATAGCGTGTGCATGTGTATGCAGGCGTAACAGAGCGATCAGTAGTGATGTCAGCGCTCATTATAACATTGACAGCAAAAATTCCATGCAAAGATGAGCTGCACGAGCAACGGCGACTGTGCTTAACGCGGAGACTTGCAACGGAAGTGTATATAAGCGTGTGTATAGTAACGGTGTATGTGCGTGCTTGTGAATATCTTTTAAAAGCCAACAAAATTTGTATTTATATATCATACTTATGTACATTTAAATACATACATATGTATATATAGAAGTGTCGGTGGCATGCTACTTGGGGAAGACCCTCAATTAAAAGCTATTGTGTCGGAAGAAGCAGCCAAATGTGTTGCTAACAAGCTTTCGTCGTCGTCGTCGTCATTGAAGGAACTGCCTATGCATGTACATACATACATATATATGTAATACCAACAATATAAGGCAAACAACAGCCATAAGGCGCCAAGTCAACGATCGAGAACGTGCCTCAGGGCATATATATGTGTATATACATATGTATGTATGTATGTTTTTGTCATGCATATCGCCTTACAACACACTCTTAACACCATCCCATGCCGCTTGTGGCAAGATCAACGTTGTTGCGATCATTGAATATCACTTACAGCGGCTTTTTTGTTGCATCATTACCATTCAATGGAGTATCAACAATTGCACGTCTCTTTGCGTTTGTTGCTATTTTTAGTTGTGGACTGTTATTGTCGTGCAACGCATCTTATTGCCCAGGTCAGATTATTTTTGTTCACCAAACGGGCATTTGGAGTATCTGAAAATAATTTAGACTTCAAATGCTTGAGCACTTCAAACAATGTCCCACGAGCTTCTAATGTCTTTAATATAAGACTGTAAGATTTGAAAAAAAAACACAAGTAAGGAAATCTAAGTTCGGGCCGAACCAAAAATTAGATACGTGGCTGATATTAAGCGCACATGTGGTTAAAATTTGGAAGGTCTTTTGTATTAGAGAATAGGACCATTTCCGGACGTATGTTAGCTATTTTTGTTAGAACTTTAAGGCCGAACGCTTCCTCCAATTTATGGTATGCGTCTTGATGTTTTTCCCACATGGAGAGACTTCCAGTTTATTCTAAGCCGGCTCCTCATGGGACGACCGCTGTAAGAAAAATAATTTTCTATAACTTTGGATTTTTGGTCAGACCAAGACTCGAACTCTGGCCTTCCGAATGCTAGTACGTAGTGCTAACCTCTCGTCTATTGTGAAGTAATACCTTAAATATTCGATCTTGAGTCAAGCGAAGGGCGCAGTTTTCAAATTGGTGTTCATACTAAACCCAAAAATTATTAGAGCCTCGTATAGGGACTGTATGTAATAGCGGTCTGAGCTGTTCGGTTCAGACAAGTGGTCAAACCAGTATAAAAAATAAACAGGTCCTGCTCTGATGCAATCGGCTTAAATTTGATGAGTTTCTCTCGTCTCCATACTTTGGACTAAAGTTAATATACAATTTCTTGTTGATGAAATGTGAAAAAATATACGTTTTTCTAGTTACTGTCGTCCTTCAAAATTCTTCCAATGCCTTGCCAATTTTCCCGGAAAGGACTTCTAAATAGGATGGTTGAAGTATTGAAGCTAAGATACCCAAAAACACAGTAAAACGTGGTGATCCATCCGTATCGGTATAGAGGTACTTTATGGCTCGGGAGTTTGGCGATTTGACTTTTTCCGCATGATTACCACCCTAAATTCTAATTCACTGGTCTGTAAAAATTCCCCTAAAGTAAGCATATCAAATATTAAGAGCGGCATGAGCAAAGTGCGAATCTAAAGAATGGATTGGCTTCTACGCCACTGTTGATAGTCTTAACTTTGAAGTCATAAAAAATTTCGTCTATCTTGAAAACAGCATTACCACCAATAATAGTGTCAGCTTCGAGATCTTGCCAATAGCTGCTACTATGGTGCAGAAACGTGGATGATCCTGACGTCCGATTCGTCGACTTTGGGAGTCTTCGAGAGAAAAATTTTTCTTACGTTTTATGATCCTTTGTGATAACACTTCAGCTTTGAAAGCAATTGATGCAGTACCCTATATTGGAAACTTAGAAGATCGCCACTCTATTGGAAGTATCAATTTTGATGCATGTTCTTAAGTGTTGTATTATACCTATAAGTGGTCTTATTAGAGAGCATAAGTGTACTTCTTGAAAAACTGAGACAAAAACTTCTCTCGATGCCAATTCTTCACCAATTCATTTGCGATCCGGACTATAAGATGTATGCATAAGAGCCACACAATCAGCTCTCGGAGCTTCTGGTGAGTCACTATCGATGTGTGGGGTCTGGCGTTGTCCTGATGAAACACAATCAATTCCTCTACTGTTGGTCAAATATTAAAATAATTTTCTAAAAGTTACCACGAACCGGACTTGGCGCTTTCCTACATCTTTACTCACTTTTGAATTCGAGCAACGCTTTTAGTTTGGTTCGTCATTCACTTATACCTACGTGTAGATGTTTGTTGCATAGATTTTGTTCCTCATACTTTGGGCATGTACTCGCATGGAAAGCTGCAAATTAACATGAATGCGCCTTGAAGTTTGCGGCAAGAGATCACGCGAGTTCATATCGATCACTCTTGTACACACACGCACTCCACACACATAGCACAGCTTAGCAGCACAAGCACGGAGAGGGCGCTGTCAAAATAATGTCAGCTGTTGCGGGATATATCTCCAGAGTATCCACTTTTCACGCTACACTCTCTCTGAAACTGTTGAATGTTTGTTTATAAATGTATAGACGTATATATGAGTGTACATTTTCTTGTGCAAGTATTTTTTATTTAAAGTTTATCTTTGTCACTATGTGGCACGGTTAATTATTACATCGCCGCTTCCTGTCGCTTCGTGCTGTTGTTTTTGTTGGTTTTGTTTTTGCAGCTGATTTGTATAATACGTATATTTTTGACCTCATTTCACGCCAATTTCAAGCTCACTGCCATTAGATGGGCACTTTGCCCCTCTTTGCTTACGAAGAGATGATCGTACTTCTCGCTAGCGAATGTCCCCTTCTTACGCGTTTTTCTTTTCATTTTGTTTAGCTACATAGTTTGTTGTTTTTCTAATAGTCATAAATTTTTTTTAAAACGTCAGGCGTCACATTTTTCTGGTAATTTTGTTTGCTTTACCGTCAAATGCACGAAATGCATAAATTTCAGCTCTGCAGCCACATTGATCTCTTGCTTCGCTTTCCATGTAATTTTCGTTCAAATATTTTTAAAGAACAAAATTTTTTCTCATCTTATAAATCCTTAGGTTAACGTTTTCTTTAACACATTTTTAAGTGTTTCGTGAATTTATGTTATTTTTGTTTTTGCCTTCGGAAACAATTTTGTCAAATAAATTTTTCGGTAAATACAATTTACGTGATCGCACGATTGCTCTAATTTGTTTAAACTTCGTTTAGTTTAATTAAAATTTCTATAGAGTTAAGTATAGCTATTTTTTAAGGGAAAAAATTCTCGAGAGTACTTCATTTCATACTTATTTAAAATGACTAAAAAAAATCTTACAATAATCCAATATAATTTGAATTCTTCTTCTTCTTGTCAATTTTTGTAGCTGGTGCTTACGCGATTATAGCCTTGTGAATAGTAAATACATAGAGCGGCAGTCAAAATGAAACCAGGTCTTTCTCCATCTGATGTATAGAACATAATGTAGGTCTTCTTCTTTTTCTACGATCTCAAAAGCGAGTATTTGTATCGATATTTCGGAAATTTTTCGTAAACTCCATATCTCGAAAACTCCTAGTGAGACCCCATCGGAAGTTGTTATAGTTCTCGCTTCTACATCACATAACAGAGCGGGAACCAGCAGCGACGAGTAGAGCTCGATCTTTGTTCATCAAGACTGGATTTTATTATTCAATTGCATATACAGTTCATTAGCTCTTATTCGCGAGAGTGATTCCTCTTCATAAATTTCAAGGCTGACAGTATTTTTGATGTTTTTTCTGGATTGTCGACAGTGACTTGGGAGCGAAGATGTAAGTGCTCTAAATGTTTGCTTTATCGCAGCAAATATTCCGTCTTTTGTGTCATTCACTACCAGGCCCATACGCCTCGCTGCCTTATCTAGCCTGGAGAAAGCAGTATCCATGACACTCTTGTAATAGATTGTTCATTATCTGTTAAGCTCAGAAGCTAGGATTATTTTCTTCCGAAATATGTGGAAGAAGTCTCAAAATGAAGAGTTTCTTTGCACGAAATCCGGAATTTATTTTGCGGGTCTACCAAATTCAGATATAAAATCGACGAAGAGGTGGTGTGTGTCGATCCCATCTTCCTTCCAAGATCTGAGACATTGTGAATATGTGGTAAATTGTGGACCCTCTTGGCTATGACACCACATTGATAAATTCTGAACAGCTAAATAACAGTGGGCTTCAAACTGTCACACAAAACGTTCGATAGGGCAGTAGATGAGATTTTGAGTAGGCTTATTCCATGATCAATGGCGCTTAATGTGGGTTCCTCGCTATTTGAATAGCTCATTTGGGAAGCCAACGGCTCCCATCACTTTACTAGTCTTTAGTTGGACAATTGCTATTCGGAAGGTAGTTTTATTGGGTAATGTGAGCGTCTGAAATCTCCTGGTGTTTCGTCTTCACTGCAATTTGCCAGGTTGAGGAATCAGCTTACTCTGAACATCATTCGCCAGATCACCTCTTTGGAGCCTACACGATTACGCTCCGGTCTTGATAACTTTTGTAAGACGTCCCATCTTTGCATATATCTCGGCATCCCACACGCTGTGGACTTTGCTGTCGATTATAACGTTGCGAGGGAGCACGACAATCCTCATCATATCAGCACTTCTTTCGATCTTTGTAGAACCATTGGTAGCCGGGCGTAAGGAAGTTTTATTACACTGAGCTGTTAATAAGTGCTCTCAGAGAGCGTTCTTAACTACACAGGTTTTTTTTTTGCTGCGACAAGGTAGTGACCCCAGTCGATGTTGGACCTTCTGGAGACATGTGTGTGTCTATAACAAAATTACTCATTTGGCTGAGCGACTTTCGATCCGTTGACAGAAATGTAGTTTGATAAATTTTCCTTCGTCAGGATCTGACGCTACAGATAACCACATTTCGGACCCCCGGTGGAGTCGATCAATCTCAGCCACTTTGGAGTTGAAACTTTCTTCGTTGTACCCGAGCAGCTATCACATGTGCAGTCTAGACGAGCATAAAAAGCAACTTTAGGCACAAAGTCCCTCTCTTACACACTGAAAATGTTAGCAGATGTTACCATCTCTCTCTCTCTCTCTCTCTTGGTCTCTCAACCGGGTTTTGGGTTCTAAACACTACGTACAATCACAGGTGGCTCGTCTTATAACTTCAGCTCGCTTTAAAATAAGCAAATGATAGATTAAAAATTAAAGGAAACCATAAATACTTTATTTTATTTTAATCTCCATTCCTCCATTCCATTTTAATAGTAACAAACCGTAGAATGATCGCTTTACCGTAAAACCCTGCTCATTGAAATCAACCCAACCAAGCTTCATTCTTATCTTATTCTATTACCAACGTACATCAAATATCAACAGCTTACGTGACTTTCACTCGAAATACGCGTACGCCACACCGAAGCTGAAATCACTTTACAATCTACAGAACTTTTCGTCGATGCCAAGAAAAAAAAGAGAGAAAGCTCACCTGAGAAAGGGAAGATAATGCTGTGTAAGAAGGTTAAAAACGCTAACGCTTGCAATTCAATTGTTTTACACTTACTTTGTAAGTACGTACATACATACATACGCATACACATTTATATGTATGTATATAACACTATCACTCGACAAAAGATGCGGTGAGATGTAAGAACATTAAAATGTATGCCACATGCAACAAACAGTTGCTTAACACTCAAAAAGGTGCTTGAAATAACCAACTTTCTTGCTACTTACAGCACAGAGCAAAGCTGATGAACACCCACACAAGCACAGCAGAATCGACCGCATGCAACACATGCAGCGGCGATAAATTAAAGTCACCCCAAATGCAGAAACAACAAAAACAAGTGAGCAGAAAACGAACGAAACATTGTTTGTAGGACTTAAGGGAACCATTAAGCACATGATTGGTGGCAGCAGATGCGCGTTTGTTTGTGTGTAGATATGTACATATGTATCATATGTATGTATGTCTGCAACAGAGTAAGTTGGCGGCCCCCACCTACTTATCGTCGCGTGCACACATGCATAGGTACATACACGTACATATTTAGTTACCTTGTGAAGTGAATGTAAACGTCTGAGCTTGATTGTGGCATGCGTTAGTATATGTATGTTTTTGCCCCAATCACATTTCCCCCTTTGTATTTATTTCGAGCTTGTACAATGAGATAAAAAAACGGTATTTACTAACGTTATGCGCTTGTTACATGACATACATACACAGATACACATACCCACATACATGCCTTTACGAGCATTTGTTTTTATCAGAGGGGAGCATGCAAATGTTGCAATGTTTCAGCTTAAGTTGAAAGTCGAAAATCTTTAATTTGTAACACGCTAATGTCGACAAACATTTATGCAGACAAACACACTTAGATCAAAATGTGCACTCATACTACGCCAACAACAACTCACACACACACATTATCATCTATAGGGCGTGATATGGCACCAAATGTGTATTTAAATAAAAATTTTGATTGATTTATGTTGTCACTCATTCGCGTGAGCTTCTTAGCTGCATATGTGTGTACGAGTATGTGTGTGTGTGCTGCAGCTTCATATTTGAAGCATTAAAAAATGCATTGAACTTTTAAAATGGATAATTAAGCAGAGTAGAGACAATGTGGGAAATATTATTTATGTGACAAACTCAACTCAGACTTTTGCTCTTCATTTTTTAGTTTTGTTAGGGGAACTAATTATTTTCCAGGTGCAGAAAATATATTATATAATAGTATTGATTTATATTAAGAATTTATTTTTTCCTCTATCATATTATTTCCATTGTGTAATATTTAATATTTATGTATTTCTTCTGTTGGTATATTAGAACTCTCTGCTAAGAAAAATTAAACACTGTTTGTACTTTTTTTATGAGGTGATGTTATATTTTAATTTATTTTTACATATTTTTATTCATTAAAAATTTTCGTGTGATGTGATATCAAAAGATGCGATATGATGTATAGTGATTTAACATATTGTATAATACTAAAATATCATAATATATGAAATGGTATGATCTGATATATTTTGATATTATGTTATACGATTATGTCATGATATCTTATAAAATGATCTGCTCTGGTATGATGTGTTATGATATGATATGACATGATCTACTCTCCTGTGTTGATATGATATTATATGAACGAATTAATATGATATCATTTGAAGTCATATGATACTATATAATATACAATAATATTATTTAATATAATGTACATACATGAAATGATATGACGTGATATCACGTCATATGGTATAACGTGTTATGCTTTATTGGGATATGATATTATTTAATATAATGTAATATGATATGAGCTGATATAAATGTCACTTGATACGATATGATTTGATATGATATTATTTGATATAATATTATATGATGTGTTATGAAATGATATCACATCATGATCACATGATATGATTTGATATGATATCATATCACATGACATGAAATGAAGTGATGTGAAAAAAAGATGAGATATATATATGAGAATAATATCATATTTGATGTAATATAATATGATATGACTCGATATAGATGTTACTTGATACGATAAAACATGAAACATGATATGATTTGATAATGATATCATTTCACACTTATGAAAGAAATTATTTGATATGATATAATATTATATGATGTGGTATGATGTGTTATGAAACGATATCACATCATTTGGTATCATGTGTTTTGCTATGATGAGATATGATATTATTTGACATGATGTAATATGAAATGAGGATATAGAATGATATGAAGTAATATGGTGTGTTATGATATATACATGTATATTGTTACTTGATACGATATAACATGATATGATTTGATATGATAACAATTGACATGATATGAAATGACGTGATGTGAAAAGAAGTAATATGATATGATATCGTTACCAATCACTAATGCAATTAAATGATGTGAAATTATTTGATATGATGTTATATTATATGATGTGATATGATGTTTTATGAAGTGATGTAACAATTCTTTACACCTAAAGAATAATTATTGAACCTGATTTAATAATTAAATCATACGTTAAGCGATGAGATATCATGTGATATGATTAGCTATGATACGGCGAGATTTAGATAATTTTTTTTTCCAATAATTTTAGTTGCAAATAAGATGTGTCTTTTTGAGAGATTCCCAAAAGGGCTTCTAAAGTCAATACGTCATAATGTGATTTGATATCTTAACAACACAACCCATGATTTTGAAAGCTGTAACACAGAGATCGTGATTTGGAATTGCGTTAGTATATTGGGCATTGGATATCGAATATTGAACTTTTGATTTCATTTTGTTTTTTTTTTTTTGATTTTGACTTAACGACTATTGGTTTTTGATGATTCATTTTTAGATTTTTGATTTATTATTTTTGATATTTTTTTTGATTTTTGATATTTGATTTTTTATTTATAATTATTTATTACTAATTTCTAATTTTTGATTTTAAATTTTGGGGTTTAGATTTTAAATTTTTTGATTTTTGATTCTCGAAATTCCAAAGTCATAACCAGCCAGATAAGTCGTCCTTATGCTGAATCCTCCTTGACAATTGAGAGCTATAGACTGCTTGAAAGGATTCTCTTGGTGATGTCTCTCTAAAGGCGCTCTTAAAATGTCTCATTCATGAGCACAAAACCAAGAGAGACTTCGGCAGAAAATAAAATTTTTCTCTCAAAAAAAAAAAACAAAAAAAAGAACCAAAACAAAGCAGACTTTTCACAGTTTTCTCTTAAATAGTGAAAATAACAAAGAACTAAAAAATATATGTATATTTGAAGTAAGTAAAATGAGCTACAAAATAGTAGTAGAAAGTAGTGTAAAGAGAATGCAAAAAGATATTTTATACATAAGTAATAGTAATATGTATATATATACATCAGTAAGTTGGTACATATATAATACAGATATGATATTGTAAGCTTGTCTTATAATAAAGCCGGCACTCATGCCGCATTCCCCATACATGTACATATATATATATATATATGTAAATAGATTCTCTGCCCACAAAATATTCAATACTTGTAGGGCATCTCTCTTTGTTTGTCTGTTTGTAAATATCTGACACAAAAATTTATTGCCATATATGTATGTAGGTATGTGTGTTTGTATGCGTGTAGGTGCTCTGTGACTACTCTACAACACATAACTTTGACTAAACAAAGACATTCAACACGACCCGCTTACGCTGACTGTTGCTCGCCCCAACTGCTCGTAATGTTGAGTGATTGCAATGAAAATGAATTAGTGTGGTATGCAACAGAGCGTAGGCAGGATATATTTTAGGTAGAAATGCGTGCAACTGAGCAACCGATAGCAGAAGAGAAAGAACCCCAACATAACATATAACAATAACAAAAATAACAATAACATGGAAATAAACGAGGGAAAGCGGCATAACGAGAAGAAATAAAGAGGAAATAGTGAAAGAGAAGCATAGCGCACGAGACAAAAGTGGAAACGAAGGTAACGCGCCATATGTGCTTCAAATAAAAATAGAACAAGAACTGATTAAAATTTATAACAGCGTACTGTTAGGCAAACAGTATGTAAGAAATATATTAGAAGAATAACAACTGTTAAGTGTCAGCAGGCATTAACCAAATTAACAGTATGTTGGTAACGGATGTTAACAGCCCAACAGCTTCACATACGAATTAACATGAGTATGCATGCAGCTCGTATTGAGCTTAGCAGTAACGACATTTAACAGCGTTCTGTATTTTGTGCTGAATGTCTTCTAATTATTAGCTGTTAATACACTAACATTTTGGGGGCCGCAACTACAGCGTATGTTATCAAGGCTGTTGCCATTGTTTCTATTGTTGTTCTCACCGTCTGCATGCACTTAATGTACCTTTTCCACGCCGCTAAACGGCATTCCAATGGATTAACAGCAATAGCAACAGCATTTGGTCGGTCGTGCGCTGGATGCCGCGTGCCATCGCCATCGCCATCGCCATCGCCACCGCCACATCACACGCGCAGCTCTACTCGCGCTACATGTCGTACGTAATGCATTGGGAATGACAGCAAATGTAGCTCTTTTAGCAGCAGCCGAGCAATGGATTCGGTGGAAATCAAGTTTTAGTACGTGTTCCTCCGTGTTTGAAAACAGTTCGTTCGTTAGCTGATGATAGTGCGGCACGCGCGTGTGTGTGTGTGAAAAATTTTCTTGTTAGAATTCAAGAAAAACAAAATTATAAATGAATATACTAAAAAAAAACTTCTTTAATGGTCAATTTGTATGAAAGTGAGGTAAATTCAAATATTTTCTGTATAAAAGTCCATGCAGTTTCATGTCAAGCGTTTATATATGTATATGAGTGTAGGTGTATAGTTGTGGTGTCTTTGCCTGCAAATTGTGTTTTTATATGAACATAAACACAAATATGCAGTTACAAATACTATACAAACATACATATAAAGCCAAGTCATAACTACTCATACAGGCGCTAAGGTCTACATAAAAGATGTATGTGCCTTTGTGTGCATTATGTGCGTGCAACATGGCAAAATAGGCAAGTGTGTATGCAATTGGAGTGAAATGAGCAATAAAAATAATAAAAAGTAGTAAATAACAAAAAAAAAAAAGTGCGTGTGAGCGAAAAAAAATTAACTGCAAACACTTTTTGCCCATAAAACTATTTAAAAGTGTCATAAAAAGATGAAATAAAAATACGAATATTATCCTTTGCCCTTAAAGTGCACTATAAAAGTATTATTTATGTGAACTCTGTTTCTGCTGCTTCTTCTTGCTTGCTGTATTATGCTTACTACATACGGTCATGGCAGCGAAGAATCGATTTGCCGCAATTAGTTCGGCTGTCGGTAACTACCGTGCGCCTGCTGGGCCACCAATCATCTCACTCCTCACCCTGCGCACCATACGAAAACAATAACCCTTTAAACTATGTACCTTCACCATACACCGTTATCGTTACTAATATTTTCCAACGCCTTAAGGCATGCTAACAAATATGTATGTATGTATGTATGTACCATATGTATGTACATAGACCGTATATTTGTGTATTTGTTAGCTGCTAACTACTTTTCTATTCTACAACGGACTACAGTGCGTATTACGCACTTGAATTCACGCTCAAATTGTTAGTGCTTTTGTTGTTGATGTTGTTTGAGGTGTTGTTGCTGTTTTTGAATTGTTTGTTTTTGTTTTGTAGGCGCATAGTTGGCTATTTTTGTTGTGTTGTTTACCCAACGCTTGACCTAAAGGCATATAAATTCAAGTGAAGCGCAATGGTGGGGGGCTGTGTTGATGAAATATGAGTGCGTGAGCAAGTGCGGCAAGTGAAAACTCGAAACTCGAAACTGTGTGTGTGTGTGTGTATGTGTCTGTGAACGTGTTTGCTGTTGTTTAATGAGCTTTAAAGTATATTTTGTGGCAATTTTTTCTTAAATTAGTAATTGATTCATAAAATTTTAAAAATAAAAATATGTTTAAAAAATAATAACGCTTAATATATTTCGAAGTAATGTAAACTGTTCTACATAAATAAAAAAAAATAATAAAAAAATAAAAAACAATAAAATAAATATAAATGTTAAAATTTTCTGTTCAAAAATTAAAAAATCTATAAATACATAAATATCAAAATGAATTAATTATTAATAACTAAAAATAAGTAGTTCTATACCAAGCAAAAAAGTGACCGAAAAATAAAAATACTAAAAATTTATTTAAAGCATTTATGCAATAAATTTTGTGGTGCATTCCATTTTAATAAAATTTAATAAAGTTTTAAAAAATTTTGGGAGCACAATAAACGTACTCAATGGCTTAGGTGCAATCGCTTTCGTTCAGGTTTTCAATCTGCCCTTTCAGCCTACAACCAACTAACCAAAAAATAAAACAATTTTTCTTGTCTTTTTATTTATAAGATATATTTTGCTGTATAATTTTGATTTTTAAAAATTGGGAAAATGAAATCAGTGCAAAAATGTAATATGTAAAGACATGAACGTCCTAAATATTATAATGATTTCTATTTTTAATCTTTATTTGTAATTCAAACATTTTTTTAATAATACAGCAGTAATTTTAATTGTGAAAAAAATTATGGAAAAAAAATTCTCTAAATGTTTTACTCCTTGAAGTGTGTTTCATAGCATAAAAAGCATATTAATCAGCCTTTAATTAAAAAAAATAATTAAAAATACACAAAAATCTGTTCTTATATTGGTCATATAAATATATGACTTAAACAATGAAAACTTTTTCCAATTAAAAATTTAATCAAGTCATGAATTTGGAAACAACTAAAATGGCGGAATGGGAAAATTTAGATTTATTTTTATGTTTTAAATAAAATATTAACCAAAATCATTATATCAAGTACTTTAAGTAAAGCCAGCAAATAAATTTTTGTGTTTCAGAGAAACATTTTTTAGCAGAAAAAAAATTCAAAAATTTAAAAGAAACTGGAATTTGCAAAAACAAAAGTTTTTTGTAAATACCATTAATTTGTAATAGTTATTTTTTATAAAATTAAAATTAAAAAATTTCAAAAAATAAAAAATATATAATATAATATTTGAAAATTAGGAATCAATAAAAATTGGAAAAGAGATTAGATTTCGCGAAAGTAAACGTTTCTTAACGAATAATAATTTTTAGCAATTAAACTTTATTAAATTAAATTAAAATATTTTAACCACAAATTTAAAAATAAATATTTAAAATAAATAAAAAAAAAATAAAAACAAAATTTCAAATCCTAAAAATTTTAAAACCTTCAAAAATCTATTAACTTTTTTCTTTTTAACTTTTTTTTTTAAAACAAAGTCGTTGTTCTCCATTACTTCCACTCCACCGATATTTTTGCTACAATACTTTGCACCAAACTTAATTATATCAGTTCAGTTGAGGTCAGATTTTATATGTGTGTGTATAATCAAGAAACGTGATCAAAACCGAGTCGTCTACATATTAAAAATTCCAGCACACAACAAGCGTTGTCAACAATTACCAAATACAGTTACTCTGCAGTTGTATATATGTATATGTTTATGTATATATTTGCAACTGCGAACAGAGTTGCAAGTTGTTTAAGCTGAATCTGCCAATAAGGTGGTGAATTTCTTTAACTAGGCAGCTGCAAGAGTATATTGTGTTGTGAAGCGCCTTACAGTAGGCAATGTGGAATTTAATTTTAAAGCTTTAAAGACATTTTTCATAATAAATAAAACGCACACACACACAGTAAAAATGAATGTTTAAAAAGCAAAAGAAATTAATTATAAAAGTTACACATAAAGCAGTTTCAAAAAAAAAGTAAAATGGATTTTAAATAATTTTTACGACAAATATACTTGTGGATGTGGGTAGGTGGCAATTAGAGCTACGATAATAACATCAAAATGTTGTTTAAAACAGTATTTCGCATACATTTACTGAAAATTGAAACTTGAACATTTTTTAAATTATATTCTCATATTAACGTGAGCATAATGAGTTGAACTTCAATGGTTTTTGAAATATTGGTAATATTATTTTATTCAAAGACTGATGTTTTTGTTGTTGTAATATAATTAAACAAAACTTCGATATTTTGATATTTATTTCAGAATTTAAGGAAAGTCTCTTATTTCTGCTGCAATTTATTACTATTCCTTTAATTTTTTTTAATGTAAATAAAAATGAAGTAATTGTCATTCAATTTATATTTTAGTAATTGAGGATTGTTTTTTAATAACTTCGTTGCCATTTAAATTATTTTGTGATTTTTCTAGGATTGACAGCATATGTGAAACTGCTATATGGTCAGATACATGAGCTTCTGACGAAAGTTTTCGATACTGTTGTTTATATTTTTCCTCAGAAGCATACCTATAATGGGGAAAATCTTGAAAATTTTAACACGATATAATCGAAACTAGTCGTTAACTAATTTTTTTTATTAAACTTATTCGATTTATCACTGATTTTCCAGAAATTTGATCTCAACTTAGAGGCTTCCACCGAGCGATATTCTTTTTGGGGGGTCTATTCTTTAGCATCTAGCTATCTGAAAACAATGAATGGCTTAAGAAAAAGTCACAAATAAAAATTAACATACTTAACAAAGAAGAAAGCCATAATTAATTAACAACTGTCAAATAAATATTAGATATTAGATCGTGTAAAAAGTAATCCATTATTTTTGCAATAAGAGGATATAGTGATCTGTGCGACCGGATTACCCTAGAAGGCGTTAGAAATATGATATTTTGTACTAAAAAACTCGGTAGTGATTGAGAGCATGCCATAGATGGATACCAGCAAAGAGAAAATATGCTATATTCTACAATTTTTCCTTGATAAAAGAAAAAAATCAAAATTCGGCAGCTGAAAATGCAGTCAATCATGCACAATTTCGATTTCGTTCCGGTCGTTTCTCTATGAAATATGCTGCACGTTAATACGATACGTCATGAGCCGATTGCCCAGGAGCTAAACATTGCACAAAACACAGTTTGGGTAAATTTAAAGAAGGGTGGATACACAAAGAAGTTCCATGTGTGTGAGCCACATAATTTATCGAGAAATAATCCCTAATGGACCGAATTTTCATCTGCGAATCGCTCCAGAGTCGTAACAAAATCGAATCATTTCTGAAACGGTTGATGACTGGGGACGAAAATTGGATCACTTACAGCAAGGCGAAATGAAAACGGTTGCGGTCGAAGCGCAGTAAGCCAGCCAAACGATCTCCAAGCCAAGATTGATGGCCAAGAAGACTTGTTTTCATCAGGACAACATCAGAATACAAACATCGATAGTGACTCGCTTGAAGCTCTGAATGCTTGTTTGAGAGGTTCTTATGCATCTTTCTTATTGCCCGGATCTCGTACAAAGGGATTGCCGTCTGTTCATGTCTATGACAAATAATTTGGCAGATGAAAAATTGGTCTCAAAAGAAGCCCGTGAATATCGATTTTTCCAATTTTTTCCCAATAGGAACAAGGGTTTCTACGAATTAGGTATAATGGCATTATCAATGGCAAAAAGTTAAAGAGCAAAACGGTACAAATTTGACATAAATCGGATAGTTCTAACTCTGGTAAATAAAATCTTCTGTTTATTGCAAAAAATGCCTTAAAATACCTCGAATAATTAAAAAATAAAATAAATTAAAAAAAATAAAATAAATAATAAAAATGCAATAAAATTTATATTAATCACTATGTCGCCTACACATACACATTTTTAAGCAATATTATTATATTATTGCAACAACAACAAAATTTACTTAAAAAAAAATAAATAAAAAGGATCGCTAAATACCAGTGGCAATATATATAAAACAAAATAATAGAAAAAGTAATGCAATAAAAACCAAATAGTATAGGTATGTATACAATCATAAAACCAAAAACAAACACACAAAAAGTGGAGGACGCGCATTTTGAAAGCGCAGCATTGACTTTCTACCCGCTTAGCCTGGCTGCCAACTCACTTACCCGACTGACTGGTTGACTAACTGGCTGAATTCGTTGTCATTCGCAGCGCACCTCCGCCTCCGGAAAATATTTGTTTAGGACGTAAAGCAGCCAAACGACAAGATGCCAACACAACAACTCGAAGGTTGCCGCTTCCTTGTCAAACCGGTTGCAAAGCAGGAAAAGGCGACGAAGAATTTGAGCGAATTAAATAAAAATAAAAATGAAATAAAATATATGTTTATTGAATAAACAAGAGCAAGAAGAGAACAATAAAAGTGGGAGGTAAAAATGATAAAACAGGGGCTTAATGCGTTTATGTATGTTTGCTGCAACAAGTATGGAATTGCATAGGAATAAGAAGAAATTAAAAAATAAATATTAAAATAAAAACTGACTTAACTGCATTAGCAGCTTAACAAGCTTAACTAAACTACAAGGCGCTCAAAGTCAATGTATAAAAGCGCAGCCTAGTGAAGGCGTAGCTGGCTATACGTGTATGTGTATGCATATCCACATGTGTGTGTACGTCAAACGAAAAGCCGCATGTATCTTGTGTGCGCTTTTTGTGTGCGATTTATCTGTGTGTGTGTGTGTGTGTGTGTTCGTGTGCCCACTTTTATGGCTTCAAGCGCATCAATTTTTCTTTACTCAATTTCCAACCACACATTTTTCTCTCTCCTGCTCTGTCCACTCTTTCGCCACCAAAGCGCATAGATCGCAAGAACATCAGGCATTACCACTTTTCTTTCATTCTTTCTTTCACTCTGCAGCCTTTGAAAGCATTCGTTCTGTGAAAAAACCAGTTTCGTGGTCGGTTGCACACAGCTTCCAATAGTCCAGCGGTTGTGTGGCTTTTAGTTATTTGTGACTTATTGCGCTGTTTGCTTGGTATGTGTATATATGTGTGTATTGTTCTTGTTGCTTGTATTGCTTCATTGCAGCAGCAGCAGTAACAGTAGAAAAGAATACTGCTTATCTACCACTGCATACAGACCACAAAAACTCGTTTGAAGTCCAATTCTTGTTATGATTTCTGTTTGCTTTGTTTTCGTATTCCCAAACTTTCGCGGATTCTTATGCTCTTTCACTTGATTTTCGTGCAATCACAAAATCAAATTTCATTGTTGATAAATTAAGGGAAATGCAGAGAAGTGTTAAATATTTAAAGGTCAAGCATTTTTTGGGAAGGGGCTTAGAATACTTACTCTAAAGATGGTAAGTTTTCTCTAGAAATGGTCGTCATCAGAGAGTCCAGGCAGCACACTTCGAAAAGCTTGAGCTGCGACGTGAGTTCTTTACGATTTTTTTACAATTAAGACCACGAATCGGGTAGTTTCAGAGCTCCTCAATGGCCTGCTCTTTACTCGCAAGACTTTTGTTGAAGGTTTAATGCGGCATTTATTTTTTAGTATGGATCTTAAGCATCTGCACTAGTTAAAGACATAGTCCTGACTTAAGCGCAAAGCCTCTCTGTAGATAATATAGTTGATTGCTTAATTGTTCTCAATTAACTAATTTGGTACCTGTGTGAATAAGTAATAGTTCAAAGAAAACGCTAATTTTGCTACAATAACGTGATTAGATAGATAATTGTTCTCAATTATCTAATTGTGTGCCTGTGTGAACAACTAATAGTACACAGAAAATGCTAATTTTGCTACAATAACGGGATTAGGTAGATAATTGTTCTCAATTAACTAATTGGGTACCTGTGTGAATAAGTAATAGTTCATAGAAAACGCTAATTTTGCTACAATAACGTGATTAGATAGATAATTGTTCTCAATTATCTAATTGTGTGCCTGTGTGAACAACTAATAGTACACAGAAAATGCTAATTTTGCTACTTTTACGGGTTTAGATAGATAATTGTTCTCAATTAGCTAATTAAGTGTCTGTGTTAACACCGTTTGAAAAATAAATTTCAATCAATTTTATTAAAATTTTATTTATATATTTTATTAAAAATATGATAATTAATATATATTTCTGTGAATTCATTGCTAATTATGCATTCTTTTTCATTTCGTTTCAGCTTTTACCGTGCGATACGCAGAAATTAAAGTGAATAGAAAAGTTTTCTTCAGAATTTCTTAAAAAAAAATTGTCAGCGCAATACATAACATTGTTTTAGTGAAAATAAGTATGCAGACATATTAAGGAAAAAATTCATGCCATAAAAAATAAACGATTTCATGCGTGTCTACATGCAATGCGCCATTAAAAATAAACAGAATAACAACAGTGGCACAGACATATGTATGACTACCTGCATACATATGAACAATAAAATATATACATATCACGTATACAGTATATAATATTTAAAACAAAAAAAAATTAAAATAAAAAATAACAATAATAAAGCGACTGTAAGACTAAATTACTCAAAACCAAATATATTAGAAAAATAAAAATTAAAAAAAAAATATTAAAATAATAAAAAAAACATATATATTTGCCGCAATTTAATGACAAACAACAATTGTAGTAACAGCGAAAATTTCAGCAAAAACAACAACACGCTCACCTTTTTGCAAACAAGTAATAGCAAAAATTAAAGCATGCAAATAATGTTCATGCAATCAAATAAATAAATAAATAAGTAAATTCAAAATACGACAGTAGTAAGCGCATTAAAAAATATTAACTACGCAAAAAAAGCAAATTGGTTTGCTGTCACAATTCGCACACACCCATGTGTATAGTATGTGTATAATTTTGCGCCTCTACGTAGTCAGCGCAGTATTGAGGCACGCTTGTTAAAGAGGAAAAGCAATTTTTATGGTAAGTTTCATAGTCATTTTACTGTATTTTACATTTCCTATTTTCGTGCATATTTTCGCAATTTTTATTATTTTTTTATATTATTTTTTTTTTGCCACGACATTCTAGCCATACTATACATACTATACTTCTTTGCGGCATATTTGTGGCGAAAGAAAGTTCGAAAGAAATTTTTGTTTTTTTTTTTGTGCTTCTTTTTCGTATTTTCGTATTTCCTTCTTTTGGTTACTTTGTGGTTTTTTCATCATGTCCGTATACGCTTTGTGTCGCCGATACATGTTAATAGCTACGTTATGGGTTAAGTGGCAGAAATTGTTGCATACTCTAAGGCGCTGCCGTTGTTAAAGCTGTACAGCGAGAGTGTTTTAATTTTTTCGAGTATACCTATTCTGCATATTTAATGCTACTATTAAATAAAGGCATGAAATTTAAATCTTTAAAAAATTTAAACAAATATTATATTGAAATTTTTTCGCAATTTAAAATAGAAAAAAAATTAAAATTAAAAAAAAAACGTTCCAAGCACTTCTGCATAATTTTCCTACATTAACTAACTTCAGCGCAATAATGTTGAAAGTTATACCAATTTTAAAATTGACTACAGTCAATTTCTGTCGCACATTTTGCCGCATTCATTAAACGTGACATTTATTTATACGAGTTTTAGCAGCGTCACTTGAACTCTCAATGAACTCTACATACGGCTTTTCAAGTGACTTTTGCAAAAGTGTCATAACGGTATTTTTGGAAAATTCGCTAATGTGAGTTGAACTAAACTTGCTTAACGGTGTGCTTGCTATGTTGACTCATACACTCTCTATGTTGATGCCACATGTCACACGCACGCACTATACACAAAACTATTATATTGGTCGCATGTCACTTCAACTCCACTGGCAGGTATGTTTTAGACACTTACTGAAAACTATCTTTTAAAAATTAATATGCCATGCAGCTAATTTAAGTTGCTCGAAAATTAACAAAAAAAAAAAAAAACATTAACCAAAAATAGACAAAAATAGAGTTTAATTGCATGCCAGAATTAAGTTCAAAACTCGACAAATGTGGCGAAAGCTTATTTTACATTCGAGAAAAGCTCAGATTGGCGGAATATGATTTTTTATAAATTAACTAATATTAAAAAGTGACATTGGAGTTTTGACGAAACTGTGTCTTTTGCAAAATTATCTGAATAAAAGTAATAAATTAAATTAAATTTAGTTCCAAATTAATATTAAATAATATAATAATAATTAAAAATCACGCGGAGATGTTGATTAACTTCCACTAGAACTTTATGCATAAAAAATAACCAGCGGTGTGAAAATGCCCTAATAAGTCATCTAAGAATATATTGCCTTTAAACATTTTTTTTTGATACAAATTAAAATTTAATTAATATAAAATTTAAATAAATTTATGTTTAAATCTCAATATTTTATTCGTGTCGCTTTTTCCAGTAATTTTATTTTTTAAAAGGACGGAAACTATTGAGGTTAATGAATTTTTGAGACAATAATGTACTTTATTTAAGCTTCAAAAAAATAATTTTTAGTGTCACAAAATATTGGAGTTTTCCAATGTTGCGATGAGTTTTCTGAAGCGGCTGCAGTCTGAACTTGTGAAACGGAACCGGTGTGGGAGGTCACGCGATGCATCTGGGAAAGTCGAATAAATTTTTCTTTCATTTGTATGAATGTCTCTTCTATGAACTAAAAAAATACCTAAGAAGTTGGAAAATTCCAATTTTTTTCGTAGTTTGAAAAGGAAAAAAAATTCATTCACTTCAAGTTGCAAAAAAAAAATTGTTTAAATTCGAACTTGCTCGACGCTGGATATATTCTTGGATAGTTTTAGAATAAATTTAAGAAAAATTATGCATTTTTTAATCCTCTAAAGCAGACTACTGCCTTAATACCTTCATATAATATCGATCAAGTAGAAATTGGTGAATCTAAGAGGGTTCAAATAGACACATGGGACACGTCCGTTGCGAGTACACAAAGGACCTCAAAGCTTATTTTCACATCAAAGATACCATACAAGTGAGAAAAAAAATATCTTAATAATTATTTATCAATCGAATTACGACATTTTAAAACGAGATAAATTAAATATTAATGTTCTCCTTCAAAGTAATCTTTACGGGAAAAGATGCTTGCGACGCCAGCCTTCATTCAATCTTCGAGATAGTTCTAACAGGCACTTGAGCTCTCAGAATGAGATGTAAGAAAGAGCCATCAATTATTTTCCATAATTCCAGACATTTTTTACATATTGCTTCACATGAACTACTACAAGTTTGCCAAAACAATAGGCTGAGGTAGATTTATTAGAATCAAACGGTCGAAAAAGTTTCGGTCGTGGAGTCGTGAACAACACTTATATTATTCCTGAATATGGAGGTAATAAATGTTTTCTTTGTCGTGAGTCTGAGAGAAATTTCTACTCTATAGGGTTGCATATGTAATCAAGTAAGACATCTACAGAGAAATATACTAGTTGTTAACTAGAAACTAACTGGTTCTCATTTTCGCGCTAACTACTTCATCTGCCATCTATTTTCCATGTTAACAACAGGTATTTTTAACACGGCAATATTGTACGAACTGTCAATCGTCTGGCGATTCATCAGCTTTATACTAGTTAAATACTAGTTCACCAAAAAAAAAAAAGTAAATAGGAATGAATTTGCCTGCAAGTGGAATTTGAAAGATCAGGTGCTAGATGTAACAACAACAAACGGAAATTATTAGTACTTCCGTTACTGGGGGACAGTCACACAAATAATCAACTTTTATGATTTCATTTTCAAAACATTAGTTTTTAATGAGATTTTTCGCATACTCGTATGGCTTCTTCTTGTGAGGACTATAACACACCTGAGTATATTATGTAGTGTATATATTTAGTCAAAATTTCTTTAAAAAATAATTTAATTTCAAACGTATTAAAAAAGAATCACCCCAATCATATCCAAATTTCCAAATAAATGCTATTTGATGTCCTCTTCACCAAGGTAATTTCGAAAAAACTTGAGTCTTGATTTCAAATACTACAAATAATTTTTTATCTGCATATTTTTCCCGACATCCTTTAACGCGTATACACTCAACACTTTTCACCATCTCCACCGACCGGGTACCAACCAACCAACCGTCTCTATCATAATCCAGTAAATAAATAAAACTTTGCCAAGCAGGAAAAGTGCAAAAATTAAATTAAGAAGCACATTGACAATCAGGACCTCCCACTTAACCATTGCTGCGCGCACACTTGACTTGCAACCAGCGAGAGCACTCACCAGTTCAACGCTGCGCAAGCTATACGTGTATGTACGTTTGTTTATATATGCATGTATGTGTGTGTGTGTGTGTGTCTGTTTCCGCATAACACTCCATTCAACTGCACACAACTAACTACAGTTCACTTCACTTGACAAACCAATGACCGCCATAACGAGAAGAAAAATGCTACAAAAAAAAATAAAAAATAAAATAAAAGTAAAAAATTACGAAAAAAAATTTACAATAAAAACTTGAAACGAACGATCGAAATTATGGCGGACTTAGTGGAGAGCAAAGTAGAAAAGTCGCAAGAAAATATTGGCGTAAATGTAAAATTGTAAAAGAAAATTGTGGAACTTCAAATGAAAGTTGTCGAGTGAAAAAGTGACTAAAAGTAAAAACGTAAAACGTAAAACGGAATAAAAGTTGTTGAAGAAAAGCGAAATAAGTTCATTTCTGCCATACACACACACACACAAACACACACACACACACATACATATACACTAATAGCAATGCAACACTCTTCCACCCTAGCGCCATTTACTTCCTGCTCGAGTCAGTGTTGTTGCATTTGCTATAACCGGCACCGGCGATTGGGTCATAAAAGCAACGAGAAATAACGAACTTAGTAAACTTAAATTTTATTTATTTTTTCCGAATTGACGTTTATTTTTTTCTTTTGATTTTTCTACGTTTTTTTTCCAAGCTGACGCTTTTCTCTATAAATTTGGTTAGTTTATTATTATTTTATGGCAAGCAATCGAGAGCAGCAGGGGTTGGAGGGGCAGCAGCAAGGGCAGTACTCTTAGTGAACGCCAAAAGAACACCGAAATATAAAAATAACAACATCTAAGTAACGGGAAATGTACTTATCATGGCGACAAGTGATGGTATGACATGAAAAAATATGGCATGACATCGCACGAAATACTTTAGATGACCAAAAAGTAGTAGTAGTTAGTTATTACTTTTATATTCTAAACTATATGTATGTATATGTATATATAAGTATATACATAATAACTGTTGAAAACTACTTGCTCTTTGCTCTCATCGACCTCAATGTGCATTTCAAAATGTTGGCTTGTAAAAGGTTTGTTTCAAGCATTCAGTCACGTACAGCTTGAGAGTACAAAAGAAAAGATATTATAATATATTATATATATTAATTATTTGGATGAGATCCAAAGCTCATAAAACGGAGATATTCAAGACATTTATATTTTTCACTATCCACTAATCTGAATACATTTACTGAATTTTTTAAAACCATCAAAGACGTTTTTTACCTTTCATCTCAGCATTGATAAGGAAACGCATCATTCCAGAGGTGACCCTTTCTCCCCAAGTAACCACCACGAACTTAAACGTGGACGTGTACTCTTCACTTTTAATCCAGTGTCACGAATATACGTGTCTATTTGATGGTTCGCAGCCGGTAGCGTCTGACTTTATGAGAACGGAGCTTCTTGATAACGCTCCACCGTGCCAAGTAACAGCAGCTTCAACGGTAAGGGGCTCTACCGGATTCGACTGTTCCTATCAGTATTTCTTTTTTCTGTTCACAAAAATATATCAACTCAATAGGTGGCCAAAAAGCAAGCCTCGGATCCCCACATTGATGGAAATGCCACCTAAGGCCACGGACAGAGTCGATCAGATCTACATGATCTACCCTAACTCATCGTTCGTCAAGACCCACGGAGGCGAGATCTGCAGCACTAGAGGGAAAGCAACCCACAGCTGGTGAAAGGCGTCTTCCTCTGGAGGGAAAGGCTCAACTACCAGCCAGCTCCCAGAGGATCCATCTAAACAGATCCATGAAGGGCAAAACACCATAGATAAAGCTGGCTGGTATCAAACTCTGCACAGGTAGTAAAATCTGCTCAGTCACCCTTGTATACTACCACAATATTGGGAATAGCAAGAGAAAGTAACCTTAATTGAAGTCATTACAGTTTTAAAACTCCATTTAGGGTCCGACTCTCTCTACCGATCTGCTTATAGTGGCAGACAGAAATCAATCCTTCGACACACGCCGCTAAGAGACTTTGTTCTAAGAAGAACATCACGAGTCATTCCAAAAGGTACAGCTCTTCAAGAATAACCCAGTCAACGTCACGATTTGTGAGATACTTTAGCAAGGTGGCGAATTCTAACCGAGTCATGAACCGTCCCTTTATCACTGACTTGCCATTTATCCTTAACGGGTTTCCATAAAAAATAGTCTAGCGAAATCTAATCGCAGGTGTGAGGCGATCAGTTGACACTGCCGTTTTGGTACTCATCTCTTTCCAAGTGATCTTCAAGCCATTGATTGAACCGAAATTGCTTGATACTACCATGAAGCTTCACTTCTTTGATAAATTGTTCGTTACACCAAATCCTCTCTGCTGTGGAGTACCCGAAGTTTTTAATACCTGCAAAATGTCGAGTTGATATTAACTACTTTGTCGGATGGAAGCAACGTACTAACAAGCTTAACAAACAAATTGAAGAAAGACTTTTATTATAAATACTAATAGAAATTTATTACGTTTGCTTTTCCAATTCACAAATCAATATTATTTTCCTCAAGCTTATATGTCATATTAATAACACGATTGTGGCCACTTCTTGTGGATCTGCGTGGACTACCACGACGTTGGCGACGTCTAAGACGTCTTCTTCTGTTATTTCTACGTCGCTGTGTACGAAGCCGGCGTCGCTGTTCTCTCCTACGACGATTTCTACGCTGTTGACGTCTGCGTCGTCTAGCGGCAGCACGTCTTTTCTGCATTCGACGGCGACGTTGACGTCGCACATCATTCGATTGCCCATTGCGTGCTGCTCGAGGGAAATTATTCCTTTCGTTGTTCTTCTTAAGCGATACGGGCAGGTCATTATCGCTATCCAACTGTCTCATTGGCAATGCACTACGTCCATTGTTAACCGATCTTAAGTAATTATTGTCATCATCATCATCATCATCATCATCATCATCATCGTCGCCGTCGTCATCATATCGTTTAGCAACATTACGATCAAATTCGTAATCGCTGTCATCATCGTCTTCTTCATCATCATATTTATAATCGTCGGAGTGTACTAGTGGAGGCAGTAGTGATAACGCCCGCGATGAACTATTAGTCATTGTGCTCGTCGGTACTGTGTATGTGGATGGACTTGTGCCTGTGCCTGTGCTGGTTGTTGTGGGACTTGTGCTTGGAGTAGAAACGGTAGCAGGGAAAGGCTGCGTTTGCGTTGTTGAACCAGAAGGCAGAGCATTCTCATCATTTTTAGAAACCGAACGCCGAAGCTTGGGAAAAATGGCA
>JAWMAG010000008.1:13300000-13315000 GCA_037013455.1 Ceratitis rosa | reverse complement strand
AAAAACAAATTTTTTGAAACAAAGAGATAACAGAATGAAAAAAGATTGCTTTGTGTCAAAGAGTAATAAAACTTAAACAGAGGCATATTTTTTTTATAATTCTCATCCATTTTTTAAATAATTTTCTCTTTTTAGCTTCTTAGCAGCAGAGTGTACAATAAAAAATATGAAATTAAGAATTAAATAATTGAGAGAAAGGTACGCAGCTAAATCTATACTGGATTATTCACACAAAAAATTTATATTATAGCTATGCTTGACAAGAAGCTATATTAAAGAATAATGTACTGAAATCCAAAGCGGCTGTCACTTGATATTTTCTAATCATTATTTTAACTTAAGCATTTAAAATTACTTTTTTTATATAAAATTATTTTCCTATTATCTTTTTTATTATAAAGTTTGAACCTTGGCATCATACGTGTATGTGACACAATACATCATTCGAATTACCGCTTTGTAAATTTTTACACACTTCGATCCTATTGGAAAATCCTTTATAAAGTAAAACAGTTTTCCGAATAGAGAAAGCCAATTTCAACTTCTTGAAAAGAAAAGCAGGGAGATGCATTCTCCGGTCCACTTGCCCTCTTTTTATATGTTCATCTAGGGAATGTTCCTTCCAAATATTTAAAAAATTGAATCATAATAAGATTTTTTCGCATAAATCGGTCATAGGCCGACTTCCTAGAGGAAAAAGTGTTTCCATTGATACTTTAGTAGTAACCCTCTCTATGTACCAAATTTCATAAATATCGTAAGTTAATTACAAAATTCTCCAATAGACCACTAACAGGTCCTCTACCCGGAAGAAAAAATGTTCGCCTTGTGAACCTAGACAAAAAGCTATACCTGTATTAAACGTCATTCAAATCGAACGATTAACTAATAAGTTGGATATTTTTCGAATAGATCGGGCCCGTGACCACTTTCGGGAGGATTTTTTTGTTTTTCTCCGTCATACGCTGAACACACGTTTAAAGTTTCACGTCTCTTCGATCAGAGTTTTAGGCTGTGAATTGGTCCGTGAGTCATTCATAGGAATGACTTTTGTATACATTGCACATACCTATGTACAGATTTTAATATTTATTATTTTTATTTTTTAATTAATTATTATTTATTTGTTATTACTATTTTTTTTTATTTATAGTGTTTTAGCTAATATATCAGGTTTTTATAAATATATTATGTATATATATGTATTTTTATATTCATATTGTCAATTCTTTATTTATTTGGAACTTTTTTTTTTAATTACATTATAGAGAATTATTATTAATTGTGCAAAAATTTTGAATAAATCAGCTAAAAAAGGGATATTTATGTATATATACATTTTAATTTATAAGCCTTAAAAACATTAAATTAAACATATACATATATTATATTTAGCAAATCAAGCGACATATTAAATAAAGTAATATTAATATTTTATTTAAATTCAAATTAATCACTGTTGGCTAACACGCCTATAATTGTTAAAAACTGAAAAGAAAATTACTTTTTTTAGGCTGTCTAGATTTTTTTTTCTTTAATAAATTATTAAAATAAGCAGCGCTAGCAGAATTTTGTTTTTATAAATTATTTTCATACATTTGTTGCGCTAAATGGAGAAAAAATTAAAATAATATATCAACATGTGATTTGTAATGTCGTGTGTATTACTATATTATATAATGCAGCTGCCAAACTGCGCACATTATTAATTAAAGCAATGAATTAAATGAAATCAACACTTTTTTATACGGACATACACGTATATTCAAAAAAAGGACAATTATATTCATGCACACAAATGCACATACAGAGGTGTGCATATACTTATATGTATGTATTATACTACATATGTATATATGTATGTATATGAACATACTCCTGTTAATATGCATTAAGTACTTATATATGTATGTACGTGTATATGTCATCGCACTTTTGTTTTGTGGTCAATAACTAATGATCTATCGCTGGGAATATAATTTATAAATATAAATTTACAATGCAAATGGTGTACATAGGTATGTGTGTATATGTTTATTGCAGTAAGCTAAAACCGTCATTGAGTAACATAAAATATTTATGGACATACCAAACACACACACATAGGCAGGCGCACAAAAAACATGTGTTTGAACTTGTAATTGCCATTATTCTGCATGTCGAGCTGGTGTATAGTGGCCTTCAGCTGCATTTACATGAAAGGTACATATGTTTTTATTTATTTTTTATATTTTTTTTATTTATTTTTTTTTTTAATTTTTTTCTAAAATTAAAAATAAATTAAAAACAAATTTTTTTTGAATAAAAATTAATATGTATTTTATTTTTTCAAAGAACTTTCGTATTAAAAGTTAAAAAAAAAAATATTTAAAATGCAATATATTTTCTTTAAGCGAAATAAATATAAATACGTTGCATATTTGTATATAAACAGTTGGAAAAAAATCTCTTATGTGCATATAGGCTGCACAGATTAACTTTTTCACACAAACATTTCACAAATTTTTTAGTTACAATTTACAAATATGCATTCCATTTTTCTGCTTTTTCTTAATATAATTGCATATAGATAACTTAATTACAAATTATAAAGGCATACATTTTTTTTTTTAATTTTCACCAACTATTTTTCTACACAAACATGACAAATGATTAATAATATCAAAATAAAAAAGAAACATAGTTTTATAAATAAAAACACATAAAATTTAGCATTTTTATTATTTACAATGCAAATAATTTGATTTGATTGAATTTTTATTAAGTTATTCTTCTAGTTTTGTTTATTTATATTTATTTTTCTACCTTTATTCTTTTTTTCAAATTTTATTTATTTACTTTTTAAAGTATTTATTTTAATTTCTTTTTTTTTTGTTATTTATTTTAATCTATTTATTTTGAAAACTTTTTCCCCTCTAACTGCATATTTACTAATATAATATATACTATTTGTGCATGTCAAAACTGTATAAATTCCAAAATTAAACCAATATTTGTGATATACACACATACATGTGCATATTTTTGACCTCACCACACAAAAAAGAAAATAGTAGTTGTGCAAAAAAAAAAAATTAAAAAACATTTTATTCAGTTGAAAATGCCCAAATTTGCATTGAAATTTGTAAATTTTAGCACAATAGTAAAATACAATTTAATTACTTGTTCATTTTAATAATTATTTCCTATTTGTTATGCGCATAATTTATTCATTACGCGCTGCATTGGGTGACAACAAATTCAATGCTGACAAAATAAAATTAATTTTATTGTATAGAGGGCGTTTTGTTTACAAATACATATGTATGCATGCATGTGCTATTTACAAAAATACACTTTCACTTTATTTTTACCATATATTTTCAATGAATTTGCATAATATTTAGACATACACATAAACATATTTATATGGTCGCATACTTGCTATTAAACATACATATTAGTTTTATTGGAAAATTAATATTTTTTGTTTACTCATGCAGAGTGGGCGTATACATATGTATGTTTGTTTGTTTACCGTATGTGTCAAGCGTTCTACTATTGTGATAAGCGCTTTATTGTGGGGAAGCTCAATAAATTCTATTACAATGAGTTTTTTTTTCTCATTTATGGTATTATTAAATATACATATGTATGTTTACATGTTTACAGTTTGTTATTATTTATTTTTATTTATTTTAAAGTTTATATAATTACATGAGTTTGAAAAACAAATTTATTGAAATGCAAATTTTTCAAAAAAAAAAAAATGTTTACTGAAATGCAACTTAAAGATTTATATAATAAAAGAAATATTTAACAATATAAAGTATAAATTTCTTAAAATAAATTACTGAAAAAAAAATAAATAAAAAATATTTTATTGCCTATATTAATAGAAGCAAAAGAATTTTTTTTTTTTCAAAATTAAATAAAATTTTCTATAATACTTTTCTTCGAACTTCCCGCTTAATAAATAATAATAATACTCAAAGTGATTTGAGAATGAAAGTGTTAAATCTGCAAAAATCACTGAAATGTTAAAATTTATTACTGCTATTGTATAAAAAATATTTAATATAAATACTTCTTTGAAAAGTATAAAAAATGTATGGAAGTTTATAAAAATATATAAATTATTATATATATATATATATTTCCAGAATTTATGTATATATGATACATATATGTTTTTTTTAATAAAACTGTTGAAAAATATTTTTTTATAATAATAGGTTTAAAATAATGTTTTTTCACTGAGTATAAATAACTCTTAAAAGTTAGTGAGATATTATTAGATGAAATCAGTGCGAAATTTGCTACGAGCTTTCTTGCTTTAAGATAAAAAGTTGTATATATACATGGTAATAACATGCTTAACTAAGCTTTCATAAAGCTTTCAAAGAACTCGAACAAGCTTTATCAAAGCCTCCATAAAGCTTTTCGCAAGCTTTCATAAATCTTTCACGAAGCTTTCATACAACTTCCGTTAAGCTTCCATAAAACTTTCAAGAACCCCCGTAAAACTGCCATAAAGCTTCACATAACTGCTTGCATATGATGCATTACCAAAAGCTCACTGGCTATCTAAGCCGATAAATCGGTATCTTTCATATTAATATGAAACCCATTAGAATTCCTAGTCGGGCATAAAAGAGCCATTTTAAAAACAATGAAACAAAATTTTAACTAATTTTATTTAAAAAATTCATCCTGATTCAACTATTTTTTCATTATACATTCTTAACTCTTAAAAATAAATGAGATATTATTAGAAAGAAATCAGTACAAAACCTGCTACGAGCTTTCTTGCGTGCTGTGATAAAGCTTTCGTTAAGCTTCCAAACAGCTTTCACTAAGCTTCGGTAAAACTTTCATTAAATCTTTGCATAAACCTATAAATCGGTATTTTTTGGTATTAATATGAAATTGGAATTACTAATCGGGCTTAATTTCTTGTTTTCCTCGAAACAGTCATTTTGTGGATCTTTTATTGTTTCTTATTTTTGTTAATTACCTGTCAAAAGAAATGTCAAGGAATATTTTTCGAGTGATAGAAAATCTGGCAAGACGACCTAAATATTCTCAATGAGATATATTATCACATTGTTGAACAGGTTACAGACTTCATTAATATTGTTGTCAGAATGAACCCTAGAATCTCCTTCTCCTTCTTCATGCTTCCATACCATTTATTGACCAAGATAAAGCGTAGAAGATGAGGTAAGCTCCCTTCTGTCCCAAGATGAATACTTTCGCATTTATTAGGAGCTCTGACCCCGTATTGTGCGTTGGAAATTCAAGCGGTAAAACTTGGGGGTTTTCCGGATCTGCTCTGTCGTAGTTGTTTGGAATAATAGATGAAATACCCTATGCACTTTCTGAAGAACTTTCCTGCGTTTGCTGAGCTGAGACTGAAAGCTCTCGGATCACATACGTTCACCAATCTGCGTTAAAAGATATTGACATCAAGTGATATTTTTGATTTGCGACATACACCAAGCGCTGCTTTTATTGAAAATTGGTCTAGCTTTCAGGATTATTTTATATCTTATCTCTGATGTGTCTATGTGAAATCTTGCGACTCATTGTTGAAATTCTTCAAAATTCTAGTTAATGGGATTCTTACAATCCCCCACGAACCCCGCTGAACTCAAGATAAAGTTATAGAGATTGACTGAGAGCTTAAGGTAAAGTCTTTCTAAGTAAGCAGTAACTGCAGAGAGGACCTACTGATTGATAAAGTCCACTTAAGGAACATTAATGCCTAGTCACTTCAAAATAAATAGCGGTCTCTCCAAGAACGCTAGAGTCAGAGGCGTATAAAATCTGACTGTAAAGTACGGTTTACGTAGATTTATAAGCGAAATTTCGCTACTGAGTTGTTTTTTAGTACAAATTTCAAACCTGAAAGAAGTTTTTTTCAAATAGATTTAGCTTTCAGTAGCGACATACTCCGAGCGAGAGAGAAAGAGGGGGCACGGTTTCGTCGCAACATTTCATTGTAGAAAAAGTTTCACTTCAAAAATTCGGTCAGACTCGACAACTAATGTTGACTTCATTCAAATCGCCATGCAACATTATCACTCCCATGGCACCATACCCTACCCACAGTTGACGTCAACGGGCGTACGCCCCCAAAGAAACGCCACTAAATGACGCTAATCATCAAGAACAAAAATATTCCATAAGCAATTCTATGCCCAAAACTTTATTTTTTTTTTTTGCTTATAATAACTTTTTAAAAGTAGCTAAGGCCACTCATCAACTGACTGATTACACCGATTAGAGTTGATTTATTGACGCTAACAAACTTCAAATACCACTAGAAGGCAATTTGCATAAATACAACAACATGTACACATACATGTATACCAATTTTGCGTTTGATTATCTACTTTTCTTTGTTTTTATTTTTTTACTTTTATGTTTTTTGAAAATGTGCGGAAATATACAAGTTAATTAGAATAAATAAAAGAAAAAGGTGGAAAACAAAATTTATGAAAAAATTATTTTTTGGATCTTAAGTGTAGCAAAAACTTGACTAATTAACGCAAAGGCGGTGCGGAAAGTACGGAAAGTTTTCGAAAGAAAAGAAATAAATATGAAAATATGTGCCCTTGTGTATATACATATATATACATATAGTATATGTACATGCATAAGTATGGAGAGACACGGTCCAAAAGCGAAAAAAAGTAAATGTGAACACTGAAGTCTTGGCCTCTATTAGCTCCACACACATACATACATACATACATACATGTAAATGTACATGTAATGTTCTTGAGTTGCTTGGCTTGCGCTCGTATGCTCGTTTGGTTTTGGTGTTTGAGAGAAAACAGCCGCCAAGCAAATTGGCAGCCAACAGCCGCCAGAAACAGTCAACTGTCATTGCGAAGGCTGTCAACACATTGTTGAGTTTGCTTTATGCCAACCATTTGACTTGGCGGCTACGACCAACCCAACAATAATTACAACTTCTGCAGTTGGCTTGTTGATGTTGTTGGTGTTGTTGGCATTGTTGGTGTTAATAATGACGATGTCGCCAATGATGCCACTTGCTTGCATGCTATACTCTACTCTCTGCTATCTCCTCGCATGTTGCTGTCTATCGCTTTGGCATGTTTGGCGCTCTCTGTGTTGGTTCTCTGTGTAGCTGCCAACAACAGAACCCAAATGAGCGCAATGACATTGGAAACATTCAACAAAGTGGACGATACGCATGCAGTGGGAGAAGCAATCGGAGCAGCGTAGAATAAAAGCGAAATTGGAAAATAGAAGGGAGTGTATGAGCGGTGTAGGTCAGCTAGCCGCCCGTGCTGACAATGTAATTAACAGATTTCATGCTATTTTAGCCATAATTTGCTACCAAAATAAAAGGAAGAAGCACAAATAATAATAATATGAGTATATGTGTATGTAAGGCTAAAAATGGCGTATAATTAAAAAAAAAAGAAGGAATTATATGCACATTTTGCCTCTTTACAAACTGCTGACTGCTTCCTGACTCCGCCTGCCACTGCGCCATGTAGCACTATCGGCCTGACCAGTAATAAGAAACGCCACAAATTGGCTGCGACACGCAAATTATGGTAATTCGCTGGCAATAAGCTTGGCGTCTTACGTCGGCCGAGTCATGGAAAGTGGTGCACGGCCATTTCTTTTCTACATAATTGGATACTTTATACACTTCTATTTGCCGCTTATTGTTATTGTAATTATTATTAGTTTGCTTTACTTGTGATTTCCTTATTTTTTTATTATTTAAATTTAAAGCCAACTTATGAAAAGCCTAATTTCTTTTATGAAATTTATATGCATACATTTAGGTGATTTTCGCACGCTTAAACTCTCAGCAATTCTTATACAAAATCCAAATTAATCTTAAATTAATTAAATATAAATTGGCGAAAATTACACTCATCCACCGCTGCCTGTCAGCGTGTTGTGCATAAAAATTACCACGTAATTGACGATTTTTATGCTAATTGCGCCTAAAAGCATGCAGTAAAATTTACTATCTATTGTGTGTTAATGCTTATGTACTTCTGCTGCTCCTTGGCCTTTAGCTAATCAACGTCAAATTAAACGCTTCGTTGCACTTCGTTGGATAGGGTAGATTTATGACCATTTGAAAATTTACGATTTACGAATTTCGCGGTTCACGACAGTCAAAAGAAGAAAAAACCAAAATATTTCTTCATCAAAAAATTTACTTCAAACGGGAAGAAAATATAATATAATTCCACGCTGTCATGGTCACTGACACAGTTTGTAAATGAATGTAATGAGTACAAAGCAGAGGAAGAAGAAGAGCAGGAGGCTACTACTGGCTGTCGAAGCAAATAAATTATTATTTGACTTAAGTAGCTCATTTATAACGTTAGATATATTTTTTGCGCAATCAAACACTTCACTCACTCACTCTCCTCTACCTAAGGATATTTGTTATTTCTCTTTCTTGTTTTTTTTTTCCTCGCACATCTCATTTGCAAACACCAGTCTTGCGCTGCAGGTGAGGCTAACTACTCTGCCTTTCGTTAACTAATTGCTTAATAACCGTAAAATATGTTATTCGGCTTACTAAGCGACTGTTACTAACAGCCTTAACTTATGCTACATATACCATATTTTTGCTGAGCGTTCAAGCGCTTAACATCCTTCGGCACGAAAAATTTCTGAATAAATGAATTACGCTTATTAAAATATGAGTATTTATGTATTTATATGTGTGTATGTATGTTTGTCGTATAAATATTGCATATTTCATAACATCTTATTTCGCCAACGACTCCAGCATTTCTTCGCTTGTTTAGGTTAGTAATTTTTGCCTCATTTTCGCACACGAAAAATCGTCATAAACATAAATATATGCTGTGAAAATTCATTAAATGTTCATTAAGAAAATGAGCGTTCATACACTGTTGCTGGAAGAAATTTAGTAGTGGAGTAAGAGATACTTCATCGCAAGGACGTTGATTAGCTTTTCAACCGTTAGATGTCGCACAAGTCGAGATTTCAGTATGCAATTTTGTGCCAGTTTTATTTAAATTAAAAATACTTGCTGCTGTTGCAATTTGGAAACTATTTTATGAAAGAGAGTAACCCGCTGGATTCGTCCAAAAAATGGCTGAAGGAGTGGACACCGGAATCTATTAAGCTGAGCCGGTTCTCAGGCTATTACTATTCTAGCATTCGCTAGTCTTCGCGATAAGGAAAGCCTGAGCAGTGAATAAAGTATCTTCTTCGTTTCATATCACAAAGCAGTAGTGTGCAGTAAAAGAGGTGATGATATTGTCAAAAGTCTCATCCGTCTGTATGTAAAATGCAAAAGTCCCTGATAAGTCTGGACCTAATGACAGTTCAAAAGCTCCTGACCAAAAACACGCAACACATATTGGAAGTGTAGAGAAGTTTGTATGAATGAGGGTATAAAACAACTGAACTGTTTATGTCTGACCCTTTTCTTCTTTTCCGGAGCTTTTCTTAGACATCTAGCTTAACTTCGTTATCAAGAAGACTAGAGAAAATTTCGTAACTGGATGTCGAGGTCTTTTTAAGCTTCGCGAAAAGCGTTCACGTCATATGCGCCGACTACTTTATTTCGACACTGCAAAGGACCAATAGGTCTATGTAAGATGTAGAAGCCATCAAGTATAATCTAACATAAACCTAAGATCTGTTATTATACTGGGACATCGCTTGCCTTACCAAGAAATAATTCATAGCTAAACTTGTGGGCGCTCCAAGCCAGTCAAATAAAGCTTTACCTACCAATCCAGTTTCATACACTTAAGCCTATCTTCATCAATTTTCTTAAGATATTACCATTGGTGCATTTCGCAAGTACTATGTTAGGCTCTCTCTCTCTCTTTCACCCCATGCGTTGCTGAGATTTTGGTCATTTAAGTCGGTTGAGAATTCCAAGTAAATCTGGTTAAATGAAGCAATAATAATTACTGGCTTCATACATTGAGAATAAATAATTTGATAATATAAAAAATAAAAAATATTTAAATTAATAAATAATAAATCTAGATTTAAATTTTTCTAATATAAACTATATCTAAATTTGTTTGTATAAGCTTTTCGGAAAAGTAGGCCAAATATTTGAATACGCAATTACGAATACATGAAGCATACTAAATAATACTCATTAAACATAAATTACCAACAAACTCACGCATATACTCGTATGTATCTATATACATACGTGTATGTAAATATGCATGCATATTGATGTCATCATCGGCACATACATAACTCTCTCTTACTGCATTTTAGAAGTTGAAGCGTGTAAAATAATGCAATGACGCATTTAACGGTGCAATGACAATATTTGTTGGTGAATGCACAAATGCCTGCAGTGACATTATGATCAATGCTATAAGCGTTAAAATGAACAAACATAATTATGTAAGCTCATATGCATCAAATATGGTATACTACATATCCTGTGGGCTACTACTGCCAGGGCATCACACTGCATGAGCTCACTTTTCAGCGCAGGCTGAAAGTGCGGAGTGATGTGCTTGAGGGTTAACTATTTAACACCTGCTTCATGCCAATGAATTGCAGCGCACTAAATTGGAAATTTATTGAGGGAAAAATGCGAGTTATTTTGAATCATCAGTCAGGCAGGCACTGTTGGCGGCAATTTTTATACATAATTTATTTATTTTTTTTTTTTGGAGACGGCCAGTGTTTGTGTCATTTATATTTTACATGTGACGGCGTGACAGTGCTGTAAAATGAGTAAAAGAGGAAGAATTGGTAGCATATGCTCGTGAAAGTTTTTATTATACGCTTAAAATTACAGTATCGGCAGACGAAAAATTGGTGCATATACCGGCTGCGTGACATTGCGAATTGTAAAAAAATATAATATGAATTTTGAATTTTGAATTTTGAATTTTGAATTTTGAATTTTGAATTTTGAAATTTGAAATTTGAATTTTGAATTTTGAATTTTGAATTTTGAATTTTGAATTTTGAATTTTGAATTTTGAATTTTGAATTTTGAATTTTGAATTTTGAATTTTGAATTTTGAATTTTGAATTTTGAATTTTGAATTTTGAATTTTGAATTTTGAATTTTGAATTTTGAATTTTGAATTTTGAATTTTGAATTTTGAATTTTGAATTTTGAATTTTGAATTTTGAATTTTGAATTTTGAATTTTGAATTTTGAATTTTGAGTTTTGAATTTTGAATTTTGAATTTTGAATTTTGAATTTATGGGGTTCGTAATTTTGATATGTATATACCATATATGGATTTGGTATTTGGCTATTGTTTCTTTTTCGTTTTTAATTTTTCGATGTTTAATGTTTTGTATTTAAATTATTTGTGTAATTTTTCTTTTTTTTTTTCTTGTTTTACATATTATGTTTTGTGTTCATGTTTCATGTTTTATATTCCATTTTTTATGTTCTGTGGTTTGTGTTTTGTGTTTCGGGCTTAATGTTTGGTGTCTTGTGTTCTTTATTTGAATTATAATACTTACTTTAAATCAATAGTTTTTTGAGAAATGAGAAGGCTGTCTATGCCTATGAAAATCTTCGCTGTTCATCCTTGCCAAACAACCGTGTATAAGAACATACACCAAAAAGCAATGGAGCAATACCAATTGTCATTTCATATACATATCTATCTGCGTGACCTGTCACCCCATCTATCTATCTCAATAATACAGTCGCATCTTAGCTCCTCCTTATGGCCAAGACAATTTGTATTGGGCGAATTGGTGGACAAAGTGTGTCACGAAATGCGTCTTAAGAGACTTTTTTTAACCTTCACAATTTTCATCATTCCATTATGAAAAACAAAAAATATGTTGAAAAGACCAAAAATATGTTGTGTTACTTATACGCCCGGTGGTGAGTGTCCTGTAGCCTTCGAGATGAGCGCGTTAGAAGATTCTTAGGATGTCAGTGTTTGACAAGTCGTGCGCCTAAAGTATATTTAATGTGCGCGTGCTTGGTGTAGACAATGAAAATACCACAGCAACAACAACACCACGAAATAAATATGTCAGGATATTTGAGGGCAGCTGTGGCAGTTGTTATACACAAAAAAAATATATATGTATATATGTATAAATACAAATCCACTACAGTAAATTTGAGCACGTGAATTCTATAAAATAAAGAATATAAATATTTAAGGAAAGCGCAAGGATAAAAGCGTACAAAATATATATGGATTTATGTATGTAGCGCGTTTTGCGTTATGCTAAAAGTTCCGCGAAAGCGAAACTGACTTTTGATATTCGATTTTGTCATAAAAAATCAAAAGTGCCAATAAAAAATAAAGAAGAAAAACAAAATGTATTGATATTATAAGAGCGCTGCATAACAAGCAATAACAACAACAATAACAACGTAGTAAGGAAGTAAAAGTCACTTAAAATTCAAAACGACTATTTCTCCTACCAGAAATACGCAAAATTCATGTAAAATTTCAAATGTGAAGGCCGCGAGCACAAGCACCCTCCCTGGTCCAATTGGCGAATCGCCTAGAGTGTTGTTTTAAATTTTTTCTATATTTTTATTTTACTGTATACGTGTTTGTGTTTAATTGTAATTTTTGTTTATTGTAGCATGCTTTTAGGCGATTTAAAATAATTTTAAACTTGTACGCTATTCTACAACGCCCCTCTCCACCTACAGTATTTCACAAAAAATAAGTAGAAGAAGAAGAAGAGGAGGAGGAGAAAAACCCAGAAGGAACCAACACGCACTACCGCGTGCAAACATTACATTCTTACAAAAATAATTCAACAAAATAATGCGGAAAATATGCACTTAAAACGTACAAAGGGAGGGAAGTTGAAGGCGAAAGGGTGTGCACCAACCAACCAACAAACCAACCAACAGTTAACCATCACTCGCTTGTGCCCATCATATACATATATACATACATATTATATGAGTGTAGTATTTTGTACATAACATTTTATTTGTTGTTCGCCACATTTCATTTTTGTTGTCAGGTCACGAAATTCGCCTCAAAAATTTATTGCGTGCTTCTCATTTGTTATTTTGTTGCTTGTTAGTTGCCTAACGAAATCTACGAAAAATATCCTTAAAATTGAGTTGAGCGGGTGGGGGTGAGGTTTGGCTTGAAGGTCAACTGGGATTAATGTAACTCACACTCTCCTCGTGTGGTGCCTTAAAATATGTTGATCGTGTGTTGTTAGGAAATCAAAAGAATTTATTTATTTTCATTTTATTTATTTCACATTTTTGGTGTACCCGTATACATATGTATATGCAAGTATATATTGTATATCTTTTATCATTGGTGGTACAACTTTTGGAAAATTTCATTGACTTTTATGCTTCTAAAGGAGTATAATTAAATATTTTGGATTCTAATAGCTAATTAGTGTATTATGTAAGCGTTTTTGATAGTGGGAGTGTAATATTGAATGAGGAAAATATGTTTCTGCAATTTTATGAGTTTTCGTAAGCTTTCAAAATCCTTAATTAAACACAATTTAAGGCTTTTAATTTGGTTTTTATAATAGTTTATTAACTACCAAACCTGTAACTGAAACGTCGTTTGATTTTTAGCCAAAATAAAATATAACATATATAGTATAAAATACATTAAAACAAATTCCAAACAAAATATTTTATTTTTGAAAATATACAATGTTTTTTTTGATATTTTATACATTTCCCATCCCAATAACAGGCATATTGTTTTTAATTCATCCCTTTTTTAGCTGAAAATATTTTTTTTTTATTTAAAAATAATAATTATAATTCAAATTTCTTTATTTATTTTAATTTATTTTACACGTATCCATTTCCCGCAAAAAAAGTCAAATTAATAAATCTTACCTCCTTTTAAATTATATAATTTTTTTTATTTTAAAAACATTTCTAATTTAAATTTTTTACTTATTTTAAATTGTTTTTATACAAAACCAAAATACAAAAAATGCACGGTTAACAATTAAGAAAAATATATTTTATTAACTTTTCAATAAAATTCGACATAATAAAAAATCACTTTTTATTTATTTTACACAAGTTTTTCACCTTTTCAGTAAACAAATCGATTTCCACAAAAAAACGTATTCAATTATAAGTATTTAAATAAAAGTTTACTAAAATTATTGTATAAAAAAGTTTCATTTTGATTTTAAAAATATATTTTTTTAATCAACAACTTCAAAACAGCTTCCACAAAATCAAAAATAATAATAAATAAAAAATCTAATATTAAAGTATTAAAAAAGTTTAATATTTAGTTTGTTTACTTAAAATAATTTATTTTTGTTCTAATTTTTTTTTTTTTTAATTCATCATATTTTTATGTCATCTTTTCAATATATACATTTTCGCCAATTAAAAGGTTTACAATTTTTGAATATACTTATTTGTTTGTTGTGATAATGGATATCCTCCCTAATTGGTTTATTATACCAATTCCATTCTTGTTATAACGTTCAAATACATTATATTACATTTAATATTTATTGTCCTATACCAAAAATTTATGTTTTTCTTTTAAATAAATTCAACATTTAAGGACAAATATTAGAATTACTCACCATCGTCCTTATTTTACAATGTCATCTAATGTATGTTACAAAACACTCAAGGGAATGGCAATGAATGCACAAAAGCATACATAACTAAGTACTTGCTTTAAAATATATACATGCATACGTATGTGTGCACATCCCTAGGCAATTCATATACAAATACTCAATAAAATGGCAGTGTCATGTAAATCAGCCAATGCCAATAGTCGATAAAGGACTCAATAACTCAATGGTGTGAGTGATAAATGTGCAAGAGAGGCACATTAACAATTGCAAACATAATATGGTACACTAGTACAATAGAAGCTTATATATGAGGAAAAATCAAATTACATATTCACAATGGCATATTACAGACACGTGTTTGGACATATTAGTACAAAGTAATATCAAATATATTATCAGATATACACACATCGATGATATATGGAGAAATATTGGAGGGTATCTTATACATG
>JAWMAG010000008.1:13157500-13297500 GCA_037013455.1 Ceratitis rosa | reverse complement strand
TTGGAAAGGTGACAGTCCGAACTGTAAGTCAAGCATAAAATAACTTCATTTTGATTTGTGTTGCTTAGTGAAAAGACGCATGGAAGATGAACAACGAAAAAGATCATATGCGTCATATTATGTTATACGAATTCCGCAAAGGAAAAACAGTGGGCGCTGCAACTAAAGATATTCGCGAAGTTTATTTGGACCGTGCTCCAGCACACCGCACAGTAAAGAAATGGTTCGCGAAATTTCGTTCTGGAGATTTTAACCTCGAAGATCCACATCGCAGTGGACGGCCTTCTGAGCTTGATGACGATGTTCTAAGGACTTTAGTTGCGAATAACTCACGTATTTCGACGGAAGAGGTTGCCAGTGAATTGAACGTCAACAAATCAACTGCGTTTCGTCGTTTAAAAAAGGTTGGGTACACTTTGAAGCTCGATACATGGGTGCCACATCAGTTGAGTGAAAAGAACAAAGTGGACCGTATGTCAACAGCAATTTCTTTGCTTCGACGGATCAAAAACGAACCTTTTTTGGATCGGCTCGTGACTGGTGATGAAAAATGGGTGCTGTACAACAGTGTTCAACGCAAAAGAACATGGAAACAGGCACACGAAGGGGCGGTACCGATGTCGAAAGGTGGATTGCATCCGATGAAGGTACTGCTGTGCATTTGGTGGGATATCCGAGGCGTGATCTATTTTGAGCTCTTGCCAGCTGGAGAAACGATCACTGCCAACAAGTATTGTCAGCAATTGGTCGAATTGAAGAAAGCAATTGATGAAAAACGTCCGATTTTGGCCAATCGCAAAGGAGTTCTTTTCCATCATGACAACGCCAGGCAACATGTTGCAAAACCTACCCTGGCCAAACTGAAGGATATGAATTGGGAAATCATGCCGCATCCCCCATATTCACCCGACATTGCACCTTCTGATTATCATTTGTTTCGATCGCTGCAGAACAATTTGAATGGAAAAAAATTTAAAAATGTGGAAGACGTCAAAAACCACCTTGACACCTTTTTCAAAGAGTAACCGCGCGATTTCTATGAATCAGGCATCCGTTAATTGGTTGAACGTTGGGAGTGGATTGCCGAACATGATGGCGAATACATAATTGATTAATAAAAGCGCTTTCTTCAAAAAATTTCAATTTTAGTTTGCACTTGAAATCGGGCACGAACTTATGCACTCATCCAATACTTAAATATCACTTCACCTTGGTTGAATACATACAAAAATTACTAAATGCATTGGCATAAGGGCATACATAAATATGAGCATATACGAGTATATATATGTACATATACGTATATACGTGTGCATGTTGATCAACATTACTAAATAATACACTTTGTTAGCATTATCGTATTTGCCAGCTCATGTTGCATGTTGCACGTTTACTACATATTTGCCACTGATTTATCATTATCAAACGTATCACTGTACGTACCATATATCCTTCAGTTATGGGCTTAGTTACAGGCTTATGAGCATCCATATATATACTTGTATATGTTATGTATTCTTGCTTAGAAATGCAAAAGCAACTGTTATTTCAAAATCATTTCAATTATTATCAAAGTATATGCAGACTTACATATGAGTGTATTGAAATACATACAAATGAATGCATATACTCGTATATAGATCAGTTTGTCCTTCATTGAACAACCTTCATTATATTTAATTCTTTTCTATTTTCTCTACATACACGTATATAATACAATTAACTTTTGCTCAAGCACGTTTTCTTTGTACATTTAACTATGAAGAGCATGACTGTGCATTTCGAAATGTCTCCAACAATTACTAAATATGCCATAAACTGCCAAGCAGGACACAGAATCATGCCACAGAAAACCAAAAGCAGAAAGAAAAAATAACGAAGTTTCTCATTTTCTACAAATCACCCATACTTTAAAGAAACGCGCAACCGAATGCGGTTATTAAGGATAACGGAAGCGCAAATAAAAGTGACCACTACATGCCAATAAGCAGCAGCTAAGAAAAGGAGAGCTCACAAAACACCCTGTTAATAACAGTTAAAGCAACTAAAAGTTATTTTCATCTACCATTTCGAAATTTGGAACATTCAAAAACCGCGAAAATCGTTCGCGTTATGCAATGACCTAGTAAATCCCATAGCAACCATGCTTCGCTACGCTCAATGCACACGCCACTCAACGCCATAACTCGCTATTTGATAGTTTCTTTCATTTCTTTTTCTTCGCAAAATCCACTCTTTTTCTTATAAACACACATCCCAAATCCCACCGACATGCCGCACACTCGGTAATAGTGATTTTCGCGCGGTGTTCGAGATAGAGTGTGTAAGAGAAACATAAACTTTTCAAAGGCTCTTTAGCTCCTATCACCATTTGCCGACCACTGGATTAACCAATTTTATACTTCACTGACGTACGCTCAAAGAAAGCTGTTGCCCGCGCGAAGCACTACTGACACCAAATTGAGAGCAAGAAGCCAACAAGCTAGCTTTCCAGCTTATACGTCAAGCAGAGATATGCTCAGTGAAAAAATGCAAGTTTTTGGCACGGCTGTCGACTTAGGATTAACAATAATTTGTGAGGCGATTTATTCGGGATTTTCTAACTGAATTCAGCTTTGGAGAGGTTTGAGAATGTCATAAACTCTGTGTGGTGTTAGTTGACGAGGTGGCTGCTCAAGCTGGCATAATCGCTTGCTATACCTACTCCTCGGTACGCAGCTTTTATACCAAAGTAGAGGTATGCAATTTCATTTGCTGCTTCTAACGATGTCGTTCACTAGAGTCGCGATTGGACAGCATGTTTGTTGCTGGTGCGACTGGCCGTCATATCACTATCGACTAGGAGACAAGGTGTGCTTCAGTAGCCAAAAAAGTGGCTGACTTTTATTCCATGGCGTAGGATTTTAAATGGACTTTTAGTGGAGTGATCTACGAAATATTGGCACAAACCGGACAAAGACCTATCACTTCCTCTATGGATCTAATTTTGGAAACAAGAACAGAATTCAATTGCTAAATTATTATGGATATTATTATTATGATTGGCAATCGTTGGATGAATGATCTTTATTTATTAGAAAATATTAGTGGGAGATTTAGGAATCAGGATTCAGCTGCTGCCGTGGATGCACGCCACAAAGAGATATAGTCAAGAACCGGTTCTGTTGAAAACTATACTACACATAACCTAAGTTACAAAGCGAAACTCAAGAACTCTCAACTCATGAGAGAGATAGAGAATAAAGAAAGGACAGAACGAGAGGGAAGATAGAGAGGAGAGAGGGAGAGAGAGAGAGAGAGGGAGATTTTAAGATCTTTTCCATATATCGATGGCGATACTGCAGTTCATGTTGACCTCCTCTCCTACTAGATCTCTTACCTGTTCACATCTAGAAAGAATCCTCACCTGGAAGCAATTATTGAAACAATATTTTGGGAGTACAAAGTCTATTTTAAGATGATGCATTTAACGCTAAACAAAAAACAATATTAGCCAGAATCTTTTGATTAAAAGGGCCTGAAATATGTGCTAAAGTGGAGGAAAATCTTCAGAACAGCACATAAAAAAATGTAAGAACTGAGAACAATTAGAAAAATTACACATAGCGGAAGTGGAATACCAGATATTGCGATGCAAGTATCAGAAGATACAACGACGTCAAAAAAATTTTGCTTTTTAAACAAGATAGAATGGCAAGGGGTTAACATTTTTGAAATATTCTTATACCCAGTGTCGATGTAGAAAGGTTGTCGATACAGAAAGAAGGGATCTACTTTCTATGAAACCATGCTGGTTGCACTCGAGGCTTCTTCTATGCGGCTCTCCTGAAGAAAAATTTAATAAAATCAGTTAAGTGATTTCGAGCACTATAGGTTACAGAAGCACTTACAAGCATACATATGTGTAATATTTATATACGTAGCTCAAAGATAATTCCAAAATTGAGTCTTGAAAGTGAATGTTGTGATATACGAACATCCCTACAAATTATTTTAAGATATATACTTTCAATACTGTGGCATCTCTCTACCCCTCACTTATGATATCACGCCAAGCAAACAAATTTCGACAAACGTTAATTTCACTTTTTATCTTAATTAAAAATAATTGTTTCTTATGTTGTAAAAAGTATAAAAGCAAAATTTTTTTTCCTCGATTCTAATCCCTTTAACGCCTTTTGTACGCCTAACTTTGTGGAGAAATTACAAGACAGCACATTAAACCGCCCATCAACGCAACCTTGTAACAGAAAGAAATAAAAAATAAAAAATGAAAAAATAAAAAAATAAAAAGCACAAAGAATGCGCTAGAAAAAGTTGTAATGAGAATTTTCCGAACCATTTTTCACACAATAAATACATACACACATACCTCATTATCTATAAACATAGTAGGTATTGTATGTACGAGTACTTATGGTATGTACTTGCCGCGCTCAATTCTTCACCTAAATCGGTCAGCTCAACTGTCAACAGAGTGATTATTTTTATTTTTATATTTTTTTTCTAAAATTCTCATTACACACCTCTACACCACTCCCGTATCCTTCACAAAACCCACAAACACTCCACCGTACAGCCCATTCATTCCAAATTAAGGTTAATTTCCATCAATGTTGCACTAAATAGTAGCGAAAATTAGGCGCAGACAAAAAAATTGTAAAAACACTTTCGCTTTGAAAGCACAAAAATAAAAAGATAAAAAATGAGAAAAATAAAAATCAAATTCGTAAAAAGTGTTTACTGTGTAGTGAGCAATGAAGAAAAAGTAGCAACAAATAAATATGTAGCGACAAGCCGAAAAAAATGCTTACTGCAAAAGCGCATGAAATGAGCAAAAAGTGGCGCTTCGACAGTAGCTGTAGCCAGCCTGTAAGTACAACAAAGTAGACTCAGGTGGTCGTAAATTTGAAATACAATTAATTTGTTAGCAGTAACGGTAACGGTAGTTAAGAAGTGTGTTAAACAACAAATAAATGATATTGTAATTCCGTTCGCTGGCTTACTCGCTCGCGGACGCCTTCCTGCCCTCGAACATGCTTACGAGGGTTTGCTTTTATATTTCGTGATTTGGTAACCATATTTTTTCTCAAACCGGCAAATCATAACTTTATCGTAAAGTTTGACATTTTTGATATTTGTGTTGCTTACAGTAACTTAAAATATTCACATCGACCAAAAATTGAAATTAAATCGAGAATTATTTTGCGCGATTATTTTTTACATCTTTCGACGTGGATTAACTCAGCAATAGCGCAGCGATGAACTTTATTCAGTTTTTGGCGATGAAGTTCCATCGGGAGCCAATGTTTATCGATGGTATGGTGAAGTCGAACGAGCTCGTAGATCACTTTGAGACGGATTTCGTAAAGGTAGTCCAAAATCAGTTTTTATTTCAGTAACTCTTGACACTGAGCGTAAACTGATATTTCAAGATCGTCATGTGACCCATGGTAAGATTGAGAAAACTATAGGCATTACTGGGACCAGCATATATGCAACATTGCATGAACATTGCACTGTAAAATAATTATTTCACATTGGATCCTACACAATTTATGAATCGCTAAAAAAAAGGCTCGAGTCGATTGGTCGAGACCAATTTCAGAAAATACGAAAACGGTGTTTCCAAGCACGTCTATGATATATTGACAAGGGATGAATCGTGGAGGCGGATGGTGCGTTCCGAATGCATATTTCGAAAATACCTCAATCAGAGCGGCAAAAGTTCTTCGACAATTGGTTCAAATGCGTGCAAAAGTGTATAGACCTTAATGGAGCTTGAAAAACAATAAAGCGATTTTCAATGATTTAACATCTGTTTTTGTTCTCTAATACCGATATATATAAAAGGCAACCCTCGCAAATGTAAAATATAAGTAATAACATATACAGGGCATGTTGAAGGTGAGAAGCTGTAAAACGTTGAACAAACTTTTGGTAAAGCATTGAATAAGCGAAACTTTCAAGCTGCGCTTGCAACGCTGTAACTTAGCGCATCACAAAAAAGCTTCTTACTCTTTGCTGTATGGCATAGTACACCGGTGAGCATTTATTTACTGTTCATTTTTAGTTCTAATTTAAAATTTGCTCAAATTACACTCTTGCAAATGGAGGAGCGCACGAAGGCAGGCAAGCTGTTGGCATGTGGCTGTGAAGAAGCTGTAATGAGCAGAATTGATAAATGATAAGTCTAGCTCTACACTACATACCTAAGTCTAAGAGCTTTTCATTTATTTTACTTGTGATACGGCGTAAATATTACGGTAATCGATAGCTGTAAGTTTTTGGTAAGTGCAAAGAGAAGGGAAGGCAGGTATTGATATTGTAATTAATTAAAAATGAGCTCAGTGTTTGGTTTTTCATTTAAATTAATGGCTAGGGAAATGGCCAAAAATTTAAAGGTAATTTAATTTTATATTATTCAAGATGGTTGTAAAATCAGAATGAGGAAAAAATATACGTATCTGTAAGAGGAAAATCAGTCATTATATTTGATTAACGTAGCGCAGCCATAGTTAGGTACAGAAAGCTGTGAAGAAAGTCAAAAATTAGATCGGTATCCCTAAAACAAGAGACCAATGAATTAACTCACGTATGGAACGGACCTTAGTGGAAGGACGGTAAGTTAAATTTCCAATTGGTGCTCACAATTAACTCCAGTTCAAGTGGAAGTAGTAGCACATATTTTTAAATATATCTTTTAGACACTTGTAGTCCCAGAATAAGGTTAAAGGTAATTTGAGATAAAGTAGTCGTCACGAAGGATGACAACGCTTTATGTGAAGTCTAAAGAAACGTTATTGTCTACTTTAGAAATTTACTCTAACCCTCTGAACAGCGAAGCTCCTAGGTACCTAATAAATACATATATCAGATAAGGCCAGGAGAAGGTTTACCTTTCACCTACGCGAAAATTTTCCGTCTCACCCTCGCAAACGCATGGCAATTCACAAGAAAGTGATTCAATATCTTCTTCGATTCAACTAAAATAGTATTTCAGGAAACATACCAAATATAACGTATAAGTGGCCCGGTCAGTATCAGTTTTCTTGTACACGAAAGCTTTGATCTTGAAATGGAAAGAAGCTTCTCTGACTTTCCACGGTCCTCCTTTAGACCAGAGAAGGGTACCTGTGACTTCGCATGTGGATGTGCTAAACCAGCGCTTGCTGAGTTGGTTCAAAGCATTCTCTCCCAGTAGCCTATCGCCTGTTGGTTTATTAACCTGTCTCAAAGAAAACATACTTTGAAGCACTGTGTCTTCGATTTACTGAGACTGGTTATTTTCGCCTGCAAAACACCACAATGGTTTGATTGTTCGACTACACCCTCCATTGAGGGAAAATTCTCAAAAAGACTTCTACAACGACCTTTCCATCAAGCATCATGAAGAAGTTAAGTACTCAAGTGGCTTGGTTCACACTTTTTCTCACGTGAGGAGATGATAATAAAGAAGCAACCACGGTCTTGCTGCAGTATAAAGCTACCAATGCCTTCTTATTACTACTTAAAAAGAATAATCAGGAAAGCCGTTGGTCTTCCGGTGTCTTTTTCAACTCGACCCAAGGTCCGCAAATGTTCTCCTTTTTTATTGAAAATATTTTTTCGACTTATTTTCACATTAAATATACTTTATAGGTACATACATATAATTGTATAGCACTCCAATCAATGTCATTAAAATATATTATGTTTTTTAAAATGAGGTCCCAGCTTACGGCCAGTTGCCAAGTCGAAATTTTTTCAAATGCTAGCACAAAAGTCATTTTGTTAATTCCGCTCATTATATTCTTACGGCAATGACTTCGCAAGAAAAAAAAAGAAACTATGTAGGTACATATATACAAGTATACAATTATTTCTATGAACTACTTGACTTATGCTGGCAATTGCAGACTCTTCAAAGTCTATACCTCGTAGCAAATAACGTCAAGAATGCTATGCATTTCCGATGATGACGCAGACAACGACGACGACAAAGATGATGATGATGATGATAATGATGATGATGATGATAATGCGAAACTCTTCTTAGCTGCTGCATTATGCAGAAATGTCAATAATTCCAATTTATTTTTGGCGAGCAGGGCAATAAAAGTAGTGAAAAAGTGTATTCTGCCCATTGCACAAGCGATTCGGCATTGGATTGCAGTGAAGCGCCGCCAACAAAAATGCAATGCATATCAAGTGCACGCGTGCCGAATAGTTGTTACATACATACGTGTATATATATAGCAACCAGGAATGTATTGCGCCTTCTTACAATTTACTGTTGCCAAGCACCAGCAGTAGAGGCAGTAGCAGCAGTAGTCAGCAGCTGAGTTGATATCGTCCAGTAATGCGCACGACCTACCATTTCCAACTTCATTTCACATGCGAATTCACAAACACACCACCCCTGACACACGGGCGCACGACGCACAACGCACAACGACACTCGACGTAGCGGTGTACGACAACGTGCTGTGTCATTCCTGAAATTCCATTGCCATTGATTAATGGCTTTGACAGGCGGTGTAAAAGTACGTCGGGCTCTTGGAAGGAGGATGTAGGTACATACGTATGTATAGTGGAGAAAGCGTTAGCAATAGATTCCGAAATGATTCGTTGTGCTGCTGCGACATACAGACCCATAAACTTACTTGTCGCGATATGTACCATTGGGTATGTAAATACACGTATTGTGGACATACTTATGTGTCGGTATGTTTTCAGTGAACTTAATGGCTGCATCGAATGGAAATCGTGAAAGAGACACGGTGTTTTCCGAGGGTTCTACTTCGAAAGAAATGCGCTGAAACTACGATAGGAAGTGCGAAAGATCGAAGCTGCCGGTTAGTTTTGCACATTTAAAGATTCTGGAAGCTTCCGAACGTTCTCGGAGACTTTTGGATTGGCATAGAACACGATTTGGAAAGCTCCGAGCTACCGATAACTTTGAAATATACCTATTCATGTAAAATAATTGGCGCTTAATAACCGCATACCGATAGACATTGCCTGCCAAGAGTCCATAGCAACTGTGCTGGCCCGAGCTTGAATACATGAGCCTCCACATACTAACCATTCGGCTTATGCGACCACATTACCAAGAAGAAATACTTGGATCCATTCTGGAAACCCGAAACGACTGTAAGATCTTACCCGTTGTATGTACCCGAAAATGCGAATGTTAAAGCTAGGGGAATGGAGAAAAGTTAAATTTAAAATACATTATTCAGTGCTAGCTACCAAAGATGTAAGGGTTCTTCGGCTGTGAAAGCACGCGGTACTTCAAAGTAAAATCACTGCAACAACTATGGCTCTAAACTTCTTGTGAAGGACTTTGAAAAATCGATATCTTCTGGCACCTAGTAAGTACCGTTGTCTATTCGGCCAAAACTGAAGAAATATTGCAGAGTTAATAACGCGAGAGACGAGTAATTTCTCCCTTCCAGAGAGTCTAGATCATGATTTGCTGCCGATCGGAACCAGCTTTCAGCATCAATTCGAGTCAATTCCGCTTAATAAATATTAGAAACACGTTTACTAGTTATATAGAGCTCTCTCCTCTCGATGCTACCCGGCTTGGCATAGTGTTGTGTGATATTTCCGTTCCGAAAGTCATGGAATGGAGATAAGAGTAATTTTGATTTACAACATTCACAGTTCCGTTCGCGTTTCCGGTTACGATCGATCTAATTTATAAATTTCGTTGTTGTTGTTGTAGAAACTTAACCAATCTCTGCTCAGAGCATAGTTAGCCTTTGCCACGGATGCCAGAAAACGAGAGGTCCAGGTTTTTGTTGTTGTTGTTGTTGTTGTTGTTGTTGTTGTTGTTGTTGTTGTTGTTGTTGTTGTTGTTGTTGTTGTTGTTGTTCTTGTTGTTGTTGTTGTTGTTGTTGTTGTTGTTGTTGTTGTTGTTGTTGTTTTTGTTGTTGTTGTTGTAACCTCAAAGAAATTTTTGGGAATATTGCGGGAGTGACAGTCCTTGGCCGAATAAAAAATCCGGGTCGTTCCGGTATAAAGACCCGACTGTCGCGGGAACTATTGGATTTTAGTCGCCTCTTACGACAGGCATGCCTTATCGCGGGTAAATTCTTGAACCCCTGTTGTTGTTGTTGTTGTAGCGGCATTCTTGAACCCCTAACTCGCAGGGGTTAGAGGTCCAGGTAATTGGCGGTGTTAGAAGAATGACTGTAAGTGGGCATTCGAATAAGTGGCTAATGTAGTGCGGGGTCTCATTTGCATACAGAACATAAGTTAAGTATTGCAGGGCCGATTATGGATGGGTAGGAGTTGTGTCTGACCTCGAAGTACCCAGATCTCACAGATAGTTATTAAAAGTATTTACAGAATCTCCGCGAATGGATCTAATGTCCTCGCGGTAGTTCAGATGGTTCAGCTTTCAACAGATATCTGAAAGGATGACGCCTCAACTGACGGCATTAATGTTTCACTCAGTACATATTGACATCAAAAGATTTCCTATTGCAATTTGGTGTGCTGACAGCCGTTCGAGAAGTAATCGACCTACGGGTATGAGATCAATTTCGTCTGTGATTTCGGTTACGCTTAACCGACCTTCGTAGCAACTCTGGTAAAAGTATGCAATGTGCAGCGTAGCGTGACGTGCCTTTACTCCATTTGACACAAACACAAGCACATGCATACAAAGTAAAACGAATTTTTGTCAAATTCTCGATTACGTCGCACTTGAACTCGCTTGCTTTCTTCGCTCAGGCCGCACACTTTTCCTGCCAGGCCACTTCAACGCGAATTTCAGGAGATTTACGTAGAAGAAAATGTAAAATATAAAACCAAAAAATTTGCGCTGTCGCTAAAGCGTTGGCCTTTTTCACTTTCTTCTTCAATTTTAACTTTATTTTGTTTAATTTCTTATTTCGTTTTATTTTATTTCTCGTCTTGATGGCTTTTACATTTTATATGCCTTAACGCGAATATCGTCTCTCTTGTGAATTCTTGAAATACACTTATGTTCATTTGAGAGGAGCCAGAAAAAAATAAAAATAAAAATAAAAAATTGGTATAAAAAATGTCATCGAGTTTATTTTAATACGACGACGCATGCCAAAAACTGAGAGCTTCCAGGCTCCGTGAATCTAATATGTGCATATGTGTGTGTGCAGACGGCGTAGGTCATTAGAATCACTTCATGCTACAGTCAGTCACTTGAGGCACATGAGGCACGGCGCCGAAGCTACATATGTACCATATATTTGTAGCTATGTATGTATGTATGTATGAGTAAATATTGCTGCCAAAAAGCCTTTGTTAAGCATACAAATATTAGCCTCTATCGTTAGCCAAGAATTCTTTATTTTTAACACACAACCAAATGTGTATATATGTACATATACATACTTACATACATACTTGTATGTATAAGGCACTAAGTGCCTTTGTATCGCACTTTTTGAAAATATTCCCTGTTGTGTTTTAAAATGCGTTGCTGGCAAGTGATCTTCCTAAATTTGAAAGCTGTCTTTTCTTCTTTACACCCAATTATGGCTTGAAGCCAATTCGCTGAATAGCTGAGAGGAGGAAAAAAATTACTTTTTAATACACGCTTGACAGCGTCAAAGAAAGAGTTCTAACCAATAAATTTGCGTGCAAAATTCATTGCATTTCCGTCGCTTTTCCGCAGCATAAAAGAGAGTTCTGGCGTGAAATGACAAAAAGTGAGTTGACTTATTGCCTCCGAAATAAGAAAAAAGTCAAGTTACAAGCAAATAATGTAAACTGCTTTACTTATTTCCGATATAAAATAATTTTCCTGCATTTTTCTTCCTTTTATTTAAGTATTTTTGTCCAACTGGCATTGTTATTTATACAGAGTTATCCATTTCGTGGTTTCAAAAGTGCAGCTCTATATTTTGATATCTCTCGAACTTAACTGTCAAATCAAACGTGTTCTATTTTACTTCAAACCCAGATTATAAGGCCCATAATCGTTTAACTACTCAACCAATTGGTTACAAATATTGTAAAACCTTTGCATCATCGTTTTGCTCGTTCCACCTCAAATATCGCTACTGTAAGTGAAAGTGTAGCCGAAGACCCGAATGTGTATATTTATAGGTGATCTCAAGAGCTGGGACTTAACTGGGACGCTTAAATGAAATAAAACAAAATAAAATAATATAAAATAAAATAAAATAAAATTAAATTAAATAAAATTAAATTAAATTAAATTAAATAAAATTAAATAAAATTAAATTAAATTAAATTAAATTAAATTAAATTAAATTAAATTAAATTAAATTAAATTAAATAAAATAAAATAAAATAGAATAAAATAAAATAAAATAAAATTAAAAAAAAAACAAAATAAAGTAAAATAAAATAAAATAAATAAAATAAAAATATAAAACAAAATAAAATAAAATAAATTAATATAAAATATAATAAAAAAAAAAATTAAATAAAATGAAGTAAATAAAATAAAATAAATTAAAATAAAATAAAATCAAATAAAATAACGTAAAACAAAATATTTTAAAATAAAATAATAAAGGGTGGTTAAATTGCAAGGGCCGATGTTGAATGTGAACCACACCTAAACGCCAAGTTTGTTTCCGAATTTAATTTGACATTTCTCTATTTCAGACTTACTCAATTGAACCATGGAGAGATACACAATCCAGACTTATTATGAAAATTTTCGAAGAAAATCATCTTCAGTGATGAGGCACATTTTCACCTCAGTGGATTCGTCAATAAACAGAATTGCCGCATTTGGGTGAATGAGAATCCAAGAGTGATTGTCGAAAAACCGATGCACCCACAAAGAGTGACTGTTTGGTGCGGTTTATGGGCTGGCGGCATCATCGGGCCGTATTTTTTCCAAAATGAGGCCGGTCTGGCAGTTACTGTGAATGGTGTTCGCTATCGTGAGATGATAACGAATTTTTTATGGCCACAATTGGAAGATATGGATGTGGACGATATGTGGTTTCAGCAGGACGGTGCCACTTGCCACACAGCTAACGAAACAATGGCTCTTTTGCGCAACAAATTCAATGGCCGTGTTATCTGACGTAATGGCGATGTCAATTGGCCCCCATGATCATGTGATTTGACACCGTTGGACTTTTTTCTCTGGGGTTATTTGAAAGAAAAGGTGTACGTCGATAAGCCAGCAACAATTCAATAGCTAAAGGATGAGATAATTCGGCACATTAACGGCATAGAAACTCCATTATGCCTCAGCGTCATCGAAAATTTGGACCATCGTATGGAGGTGTGCCGCCGAGGTCGCGGCGCTCATTTGGCCGATATTTTGTTACATACATAATTGAGTAATACCAATATATCATAATAAAATAAAATTTCAATAATTTCCTAAATAATTTGTGTTTTATTCAAAATCAACATCGGCCCTTGAAAATTTAACCACCCTTTATATCCAAGCAAATCGGTTGTATTGGGGCTATAATCGACTAGTAATCGTTTAAATGTACCAATTCATTCGTTTACCAAAGTTTGGTTGAAATATCGATATCATTTCGTTGAGCTAATTTTTCTGGTTAGCGATCGTAAACGTTAATTTTAAAATGGCTGCCTGCTTTGATTTAACAGCACACTTCAGTTTTAACGTTTAACATTATCTGTTAAAGATTTAACATTAGCGACAGCATTTCGTTTGGGGTAAAACCGAAACGAAATTTATTTTGATAACTGCTTTAACGTCAATATTTCCAAATTTTTCAACCGAAATGCTAGAAATTATCTGATTAACGTGAAATTTATCGTCACGAAGCAACCTTGAACCAAAGTAAATTCATGCACACAGGTATATGTATATAAAATACAAAATAAAGAAAAATAAGTGAAATTAAATTGAATTAAATTAAATTAAATAAAATTAAATAAATTAAATTCATTGTAGCTGCTATTTTACTTAGCAACATTACACACATATTTTCTTAATTTCAGTTGCTTTCATATTTTCATTCTCTAGTTATTATTCTATTCCATTCCATTATACTTAATGGTACACTAATGCTTTGCGCCTTCAATGTCGCAATGATTTCGTAACACAATTTTTGCCCTCCTAAATTCTAATTTTTTTAACTTTTTTCTATATTGTTCTTATTCTCCACTGTCTAGTAAATAAAATAACTTTTCTTTTGTTTTGAATATATACATATATTTTATCTAGTTCATATATTTTTTCATTTTATAACATTTATTACACTTTGTTATTCAACCTACTCTTCTAACATTTTTTTTCCAAATTTGGCGGCCATCATTTTACTGCAGAAACGCAACTTTCTTTAAAACACTAAATATCCGCATAGTTCGCAGACTCTTTTGGTGGGGAAAAAAATTGCTCCCCCGCCTCTCTTCACGTTCACTTAGCAACCAGGCACACTAGTGCCATCCATTTCCATTACCAAGTGCGCACAGCGTTTTTTTTTTTCTGTCCCCAATGGACACTTAAAACTGTCACACTATTCACTTTCTTGCGGCCTACGCCCACAGAGTCCGACACCATTTTGCTCGCATAAATTCACTCCAGCACATTTCATTGTCTACTTAACTCAACGGCGCTCAATGCCAAACAGCAGCCAGGCAGGCACCAAAGCAAGATTTTTTTTTTTTTTTTTTTAATTTTCTCTCGATTTCTTTTCACATTTTTTGCTCTTCCGTTGCATGCGGCTTTTCGACATATTTAACGGTTACGTTTGCGTTTGCGTTTGCGGAAATCAACGTCGCATTCATATAAATTTTGTATTTCATTACAATTGTCATGAATTCTTTTATGCGGATGAATGGTTGGTTGCTGAGGCCGTGTTGCGAAGGTGTGTAGCAGGAGTTGTGGGTGGTATATATGGATGTATGTATGTATGTGTGTGTGTGTGTGCCTTTTATGCGAGTAGAGTTGGAGGACAATTGCAAGTTTTATGAGGTTTGCGGCTATCATTGCGCAATGTCTGCTGCGGCATAATAAATAGCACACAAAACACAAAATTGCTGTGGGAGAGAGTCGTGGCGGTGACGGCATTCTCAAGAGCATGCAAACGCAGACTGTCGCACACAATACACAAATAGTATTACCGTAGCAAAAAAAAACAAGAAGTGAATAAATATCTATTTAACTTGAAAAAATCAAGTAAGGATCTATTAGTTGCTGCTTTGCGAAGTCGACAATGCCTGCCTGCCTTCCTGCCTTCATGCTTTCCCGCCTGCTTGCCACACAAAAGTCTTCAACGCGCATTTTCTTTCATGCATAAATTTTACTCGCTTATTGTTTACCTTATTTTCTGCTCCTTTTCCCAATGCACCAATGCGCGTGTACGTATTTGCAATTGCTATTATCGTTTTTTATTGCTGTCGTTTGCTTACTTTGTGGCACGTTTGTAATGAGCGATGACTGCAGCATTAAATGTACAATAGTAGTGTTGTTGGTTGCCCATCTTCAGCCCCACACCACCACTGCGTTGGTAGTCATACCCAGTTAGCTTTTGGGTTTGAGTTCAACTGGAATTTAAGGTGAGTCTGAATTTAAAGAATTTTTAAACTTAAAATTCAAAATTAGAATAGAAATCACAGCTTACGCGATTATAGCCGAACCAATAATTGCATTCCAGTCGTTTCTCTCCTTCGTTCGACGTCGTTCGACGGCAATCGGAGACACCAAGTGAAGCTAGGTCCATCTCCAACTGAGCCTTTCAACGATGCGGAATTCAAAACTCTCAAATTTGAAGTATTTTCATCTATTCAGATACATCTCATACAGCATGGTTCATTGGTTCATAGTATTCTCTGTTGCCAAACCTGCCTGTCGAGAAGTTCTAGCGCCTTATCATTAGATGTCACAACGATCGGCAAGTCGGGAACGATGAGCGACTTGTAGAGTTTGAATTTTGTCCGTCAGACGAGAACTTCAAAGTTATGATAGAGATTCCTTAGCTTCACTTCATTATCTAGTCTGTAAGTCACCGTATTTTCTTCTCGAATTTTCAGACGGTCAACATCTAAAGCTCATCACTCTCAGGTAATTCAGTATCTCTCTTTTTCAGTACTTCTTTTTACACTGTGGTACGAAAATCCTCAGCCTTTCGTGGTCGAAACTACTTTGTATTTGAAGACGGGCGTTCTTTGCTACCCAGAGTTGAGTACGTACGTAGGTAGTTCCTGGGTACGTGCGCCCATTAAAACACTAGAGACATGTCGGCTGTCAATCGAAGATTTTCCGAGCCGGAGAGACCCAAGTAGCTTTTTAAATTTTCTTGTGCTGAAATGTAGTACTAAAGACAACATAAAATACGTTTGGATATGCTTCGTCATGAAGGTTAAATTTTTTAAAAAAGTATCGTTTTTAACTTCAAATAAGAACAAAGAATCTGAGAAGCTTGAAGAAACCTTAGAGGTTATGTTAGCTAACTAGTTCGGAATAAAACAAGAAAGAAGCACCATGTTGAAATCTTTATACCTCTTCTCATCATATGAAATGTTTCTTTTTTTGGCAATTTGAACTAAAATCTGGTTCCTGAAAAAATCGGGTTTAAAGACTATATGATACTGTCTTCAAATTAGATGATTTTCGGTGTCAATATTTACTTGAATTTAGGTGTGGAGAATGCCAAATTTCACGGTCCTAGATGCTCTTTTGACAGACATTTGACCCAAAACTTTGTATCTGTAGTCGACTGACGACCAGAAAGACAGACCTTTTCAATGTCTCAAGACATTTTTTCGGAGATTAGTTTTGAAAAATAACATCTCTACTGAGAAAAGTGGAAGGGCAGTATATTTAAATTACAAAAATCAAGAGAATTCAAGAGAAATTCTCAAAGTACTTTAACGGTTAGTATAGAAATAATCCTTGAGTATCAACATTTAAATATTTACAATAATTGTTTATTGGGTATTAATCTCATGCATAGCAAGCGCAGATGTTGAGTTAAGTTAATCAATAATTTATCGACTTTTCACTTACAACTTTGCTCAGTTTTGCTGCAGAACGTTACTCAATCAGCAATTTTCAACATTACATCCAATGCATACACTTAGGTAGCGTACAGACATACATCGATTCTTATTATCTCTCTACTTGGCGATTCATTCTTGACACTCGCTTCCTCGCACTCCCTTTCACTGGCTCTCTTTGCATTATTATTGCTTTTTTATATTTTGAATTTTTTTTTTTTTTGTTTATTTGTTGATGTGCAAAACTTTTCCATTTCCATTTTTAAAGTGCACTTGAGCACATTGATCGTTTGTGCTATGATGCGTATCCTTTTGAAGGAAAAACTTGCTGCGAATGGCATTCATTGAAGTGGCACATTGAAGGAGTTCTCTGTTGTTGTTTTTTTTTTTTTTGGTAATGTTACCAGGTTGTTGAAGTGGTTGAGAATTGTACTATTATTATTTATTTTTTGTGTTCGGTCGGAGCAAAATTGAAGAAAATTTAGAATGTATATATGTATGTATAAAAAATTAAAAGACTGCTGCTATTTGTAGATTCAAAGTCCAGCGACTTCTATTAACGACGCCTTGCGGAAGAGGGAACAAAATTGCATAGAAAGAAAGAAGTCGCATTCTTCGCATATACAGAGTTTTGCTCGGATTGCCATGACGTTGAGAGAGAGAGAGCGAGGGAGAGAGAGATAGGGAGAGAGAGAGAGAGAGAGAGTGAGGGAGAGAGAGAGTGAGGGAGAGAGAGAGAGAGATAGGCAGAGAGAGAGAGAGCGAGAGAGACAGAGAGATATGGAGAGAGAGAGGAGAGAGAGAGAGAGGGAGAGGGAGAGAGAGAGAGAGGTGAGCGAGTGTAAAACGGTTTTGATCATAATGCTCAATTTGTAGTCAGCTGTTCTTGTCATTCTCACGACGTGCTATATAGCGTACGTAATTTGCTATGTTCTTCATGAAGGTCATTCGTGCCTCACAAAGGTATTAATAGAGACGAAAGCATCTTAACAGATACCGATTCAGTAAAAAGCATGCATAAATAACTTTACGAATGAAAAGCACCAAAAGAAATCTAACCGTGGGTCGCCAGCAAATATATAGTTCTCACTCCGCTTTCCATGGTGTCCGATCTGAAGATACGGATTTGTTTTGAACGTTAGGAAGCACGTTTCTTAGCGTCTTCGGAAGTTTTTGACAACTATTTTGGGGAATTATCGCTGCAATTATGTAATCGTGTGCAGAAACCCGACCAAAGGTCTTCCTTACGAGGAAGACGGTAGATATTACGTGATATGATCCTACTACTTTGACATGTTTATCAGGAAACAGCAGGAACTCTATTCACTCGTCTTGTATCAGACGAATTATTATTCTAAAATTGCAAAGGATGCCTAGACTCGATAGGTTGACCTATACTAGGATACTAGGACCCAATTAATTTATAGTAAAACTTGTCATTTGTGGTTCACGTTCACCGTTTAGCATAGAACAAACAGCTCGGCAATACTCTTAATGTTACAGCTTAATACCCTATAGGTCCGTAGGGTTGTTGAAGGTATGAGAGCCAAGATACACCGATCTACCGTGATCCATCCTACAGTAGAAGATACTTATAACCAAGCACGTTTTGGTGGTATTGACCTACCTTTCTTCGAGAAGACGTGAGGGCCATACGTCCAGGTGTGGCTAACAGGTGGCCTGAGTTGTACTAACCTCATCTTCGTAAGGTTATTATCTCCGCAATAGTGCAATGATCTCTCCGAGGTTTATTCCGAGACGATGCCAATGAACACCTGATGACTATGTGGTAATATATTTTTTCAGATTTTATTTTTTAGTTAGAGCACGAGATATCATCAAACAAGGGCTTTAGTACCTCAAAAGTCATGCGAGTCTTCAAGAGCCGCCTCCATTTTGTTCACTTACACTGGTCTGCCTCTTGCTGAATCTAAGTATTGATTGGAGCAACTTTTTGGAATGGGCTGATGCAATGAAAAATTATTATTTCTTAATTTATCTTTAATTATTTTTATAAGGATATGATGATGCCGCACAATCACAGTCAATCAGTATCATACCATCTCAGACACCGTACTTTCGCTCATAGTTTGCTGACATTCACGGTACGACATAGCATATTACGATGCAAGATAATAGATTTAAATAGGATTTTCATTTTGACAGCTCATTTAGAATGTTTAATAAATTGAAAACTGCGCACCCTCCAACCGTTAAGTATACTTACAAAAACAACTTCGATGTTAACCTCCATTCCTCGCTAAGTGTTTCGAGCAACCACTCACCGTCATGCTGCTGACAATTATGGCTGCCTTCAAACAGCTGTTTCAAAAGCAACAGCAGCACCAGCAGCAGCAACAAAATTATTCATGTCCTTCCGCATGAAGTGGCGCTTAGCATGGCTTGGCATGGAGTGGTCATTGTTTGCCATTGCGAGTTCTACAAACGCTTTATTTAAGCTTTGCATACGCATTGACGTCGCGCTCGAGCGATTAGTGCTGCTAAAGACGATTACCAGGCAAACTGTTCGCTCAAGCGCCATAAAGTCGCTGATTAGTTTTCGCGACAAAGCCTTGAGTATGTACAACTGATTTCAGTTCAGCTCCCTTCGCCTTCGGCGAATGCAAACGTCACAGGAATATTAATAAACATTACATTTTTCGAACTAGACGCGTGTAATTCCAATGCAAGGATTGTAATAGTGTACGGAACACGAGAGCGGAGGAGTGAGTGGGAGTGATGGGAGAAGTGGTGGCAGAGCGTGCGGCAAGTGGCAGGCGATGGCGCTTTATTTTTGAGGTCATTATAAAAGCTCATTACAGCTGTAAACACAACAATGAATGTCGGTTATCGTTGTTGACATAGCAGCAATGCCAAACCAGCAGCAGTCATACATACAGATGTATGTATCTACATACAATGAGTTGTAATGGAGAGGCACTTGAAGCCTTCAATTGGTTGTCACTTTGCAGCGTAATAAGTGTTGTATGCAAATTTAAGTATGTATATCTGTGCATATGTTTATATTTGTATTGTTTTGTCAAGTGTATTGCCAATTGACTATGCATTCAGTTGTCCGTGGCCATGTCAACATAAATAGGCAGCACACACTCAAGTGTCACACAACGAGTGTACAGTGCAAAGCTAAGCGATAAGGCACAGGACAATCTTAAATACAACTAATATGCACATAAATATTAGGGATATTAAGAAGCCTCGAGCTACAATAGTTACCGAGCTTATTGGAAAAATTTCGGTTTTGGTGCCGATTGCAGTAAGCTCCATATAATTGGCGCTTCCGAGCTCCTCCACCAATTTTGGTTTATACTAAGTCGCCTCCGAACGGTGAATTTTTATGAAGAGCTTTTTATTTTATATCGGAAATACACTCGTAGGGCTTGACTTTGCCTGATGAGAGGCGGCCGTAATTAGAAAAATTATTTTCTTACAATTTTTGTTAGTCGAACCAGGGCTCGAATCCTGCTCTTCAGAATGGCCGTACGCTATGCTAACCATTCGGTTATTGCGGCCGCCAAAACTCATGCCGTCTGTTACTCGAGGACAAAACTAAAATTATTTTCACGTCAATATGAAAACTTCACACGACATCGGCTCCGTATTGGAAATTTTGGCTAATTGTACAATGAAAACTAGTTTTTTTTTCAAGCAAAATCAAAGCCTTGACGCTGCACTGGACTACCTCCAACTACCTTCTGATGTCATATTTGCTCAGTAAGAAGATTATTAGTTCAGGTCATCTTCGACTGTGTGGGTTAGAGCTCCTCCATATATAAAGTCTTATTCGGTTTTCAAAACAAAAAAATATGTTTGTCCGAAATTCTCCGCCAATGAGTGGGGTGCAGCTCTTCTTTACCTAATATACAGTGGGATCTTAGATCCAAGTTTCGTACCAAAGACTCTTCGGCTCAATTTAATATATAAGGGATAAGCATGCTGATCATTACATGCTCTGATTCTGGCTAAGCGGTGCGGACTTTATTTCAGGCCAACTTAAGTCTCTAACATCTTTAAAGGCCACCATCACCTGCTGGTTAAAGCACTTTGTTGGGGACACCTACCAGCGCAGAGAGGTAAACTCAACCTCACTTCCATGCGCTGGGAAGCTCTATTCTTGAAGCGCTCATTCGACTATGATTTTCGTAAGCCGCTTTTATTCCATGAATTAGACATACACATATATACATATTTACATGAATTTCTGTATCGTTATTTGCATTTATATTTTATTTGCTAAAACAACACATTATAATACTGTACTAAACATTATTGCGTGCCACCATTGCAAATGAACTACATGACTCCGCCTCTTCTATGCTATACATGCATATTTATGTATGTATGTGTGTGTAGTGTATGTGTACTCGTACATGTGTACGCAAAATTTATATTTGCCTCTATCTTGCCACTTGAAATTAGTCGCTTGGTGGACAAACATTTCCGTGTCATTTACAATTAGTTGCTATACTTGTTGTCACTACCATCCATCCAACCATCCATCCAACCATCCATCCAACCAACCATCCAACCATCCATCCAACCAACCATCCAGCCGTCAGTTCATACAGCCATTTGTCGACCTCTTCAACCTAATATCGATTTAATTGCAGGAAAAAGCTAACAATCAAACCACAAACCAACATTTGGGCAAACCAAACGGTAGCCAGGGCAAGTAAAGCTAAATGACAGTTGTTGTTGTTGTTGTAATGGCTGACAACAATATCACATTGACTACGCCGAAATACAGGCAGAGAGACACAGTCAGATAACAAAGTCGTATCAGCGATTGTTGGCACTCCATAATAAATACACGCATACATACATAGAAAAATATATAAAATTATATATATACTCGTACGTATGTATTAATATTTCTAAACACATACAAATGTATATAAAAATTAAATAATATTTAGCGGTCATTGGCATTGCTACAAAATTTTTGATACACACATACTTACTTCATACATACAAACACCATTCATGTACTGTTCCTTTAGGTTCATATAAAATTACATATTTAAATATTTACATATTTTATGAAGAAAGAATATGACAAATAAATTGTAATGTGTCTCATTAGTGGTTAAATTAGCTAATTAAAGTAATTAATGTACATACATATGTACGTATGTACTTAAATACCTGTATACGCAGCTTTTTCCACTACCATTCTGATTTTCCTAAAAGTATTTCATGAAAAAGTGATAGAAATACAATATAAGTGAGAAAAAGTGTTTGATGAAAGTACTGTATTCATAACTTTCTTTAATATAACAAATTTCTATAATTTTTAGTGTAATTTTACTTGATTTTATTCATGTAGAACACCAAATTCTACGCTACCTAATTTTTTTTTTTTCAAATCGGTCGTATATAGGTGTGTTGTTGGGATCCTTTCTGGCCGGTTCTAACAAATGAATATTTTAAAGACTGAGGGCCTAATTTGCGTTCAATTACATTAATATTATATTATATTATTATAATATTTGTATGTACGTACATATATGTGTTACCTATAAAGAATATTTCTACATGTATTTAGTTGGCAAGTAAAAAAAAAAATTGTAAAATATATCTTTTTAGTGAACTTTGGTAAATATACACGGTGTGTCCCAAAAATAACCGAACTTTTTGGATATAAAATAGTAAAATACACATTATATTATCTTTGAAAGTTATTATATATTCAAAATAGGTTCCATTTGACTCAACACATCGTTTGGAACGATCAACCAGCGCATGCATAGATTTTTTTATGTCATTTATAGAAATGTTCTTCAGTACCTCGGTTACGGCTGCTTCATTTTTTTCAATTTTCTTAAATTTTTTAAACTTCAATTTCAATTTTTTTTTCAAGTTTGACATAAAATTTTATATTTGCTCTTTTTTTTGGAACCATTAGCACACTTTTGGTTTTATTGAAATGGCTCTAACTTTTACATCTGTCATCCGACTTACATTAAGTCAGGTGCGTTTGAAAGAGGATGAATGTATCTTTTTAATGTTGCAAATTTTCAATAGATGGCGCTGTATGTTGTATGATTTAAATATAAAGTTCGGTTATTTTAGGGGCACACCGTGTATAAATAAATTTTATTGATGATAATTATTTAAAAAAATGTGGCTTAGTGATTTCCTCTTTTATAGATAATTTCTTTCATTTTATTTAATTTTTTATGTTACATTTTGATTAATTTTCTCTGCAAGATGTAAAGCAATACTGTAAAAAATGTAATTAGTTTTTAATAATGTATATTTTTCTGTATTATTATAGTGTTTCTTAAATGCTTAATTCAATTTTTTTCTCTTTTTAGGTAAGAAACGACATATCAACCAATCCTCACAATATGCAAATCACTTACCAACTGATTAGGTGAAAACAGGGTAAAGTAAATACATTCAATTATTGCTTTGACTAATATACAATGTGTAGTTATTTAATTATATATAGAGGCCCAATAATTGAGGAGGTGAATAATTGAATTTTATATGCTCCCTTCTTACTTTCTTAGTAAGGTCAGATTCCACTTAATTAAACCTTTGCAAAAACATTTCTATTATACCCCTTAAAAAATCAGCTTGAAAATTACTATTAGGTAAGATTCTGTAAGCGTAAAATTGGTTTTAGCTTTTAAGATAGTTTTTTTTTTTTTTGTTTTCAATAATATCTACTTTAGCTTCTTCCCAGTAAATAAGACACCAATATGAGTTCTCAGACTAATTTCTGTTATTTTGCATGTCCAAATTCTGTTGATCCCAAACCTTCTTTGTATACAAATATGCATTAAATACAGTGCAAATAATAGAATTAATATTTTAACCGACTTTTTATTGAAAGTACGTGTATTATTCATGAATATTCGAATGTTGCAAAGTGATGTTGAGAATACCATAAAACTTTTTTACTAATACAAAAATCTAAAAACACAATTCTATATTCACAAAACCAGTTGTCTAAGTTAGACACAAAAAGCACATAAATATACAAAACAGCTGCAGTGTAGCAAAAACTTTACTTAGAGTGGGTACAACGGGTCGTATGCGTAACCATACCATGGCGAAAGTGCCAAGGCCGTTATGGCAGTACAAGCCGTTTATATAGAATATTTTTATATACCATAAGCGTATTTATGTGTTTGTGGCTCGTTGCATATAAAACTAGAAATTGTTTGGCCTCTCGTACTTACGCTCTGTCGATCGATAAACAATAAAAAAGTATTGAATATTTCATGCTGATTCCTATGGAGCTCCAACAACTCTAACTGCCTGCCCGCAAGCGGTTTGCGTACGTGAGATTTGTATATGCGATTATTCTGTTTTTCGTTTACCAACTTGCAGGCACAAGAGTAAATTTCAATATATGCACACATGTACTTTGGAAAATATATAATTTACTTATCTAGTCTAATAAAATATGCCAAAATATACTGAAATGAGTATAATGTACTTACACGTGTACATATGTTAGTTGGTGCGAGTATGTACATATGAGTATATATGTATATAAATTCAGACTGTTTGCCAGACACATTTTTCATAAGTTATCGGCACTCGGTCTGCCATGTGTCTTTTAAGGTCTTCAAATATTCAAATATCATTTGCTTTATACTCATAAATATCAAAAACCAATTTACTAAATACAAATAATGGCACACAGACAATTTAACACACATACATAAGCTGGCAGAAATGTTCTTAACAAACACATACAGAGACTTTTATAGAAAATATAATATCAATATCAATTTCCTTTTGTTTGTGCCGCTTTAATGAGTTTAATTGCAATAATCGTTTTCTGCCAATCACATACGCAGCCCCAATATGATGTGATATTTTCTATTACATATTTTCTACTACTTTCTGCTACACTTTCATACGAATTTTTCCGTTTTTTTTACAACTTTTGCGGCGTCTGGACGTCGATATTCCCAAGCAAATGCCATTAGTGCCATAACAACTAAAAAAACAACAACAAATTGTAATAAAACTTGTACGCGGTCAAACTCATGAACCTCCATGGTCGACTCGCGCGGTTATATTACTATAAGGATAACCTCATATTGCAGCTGCTTAAAATTGCCACCTCAATACCACCCCAACAGCTGCAAGCCCATATGTATGTATGTATCGACATTAGGTATTACTCACAACCTATGGTCATCGGTTGGCGCTTAGATGGCAACCAATCGTTTGCCTTGCATATTTTCACATATTCATATATTCATAAATTATTTATAAGCTACATTTGGATGCAGAACTTTCTTTTTGTGCTGCCTCAAAGTTGCTTACCCAAGGGCAACATCGAGAGACGCCATAATACACTTAGCGATGATTTTCAATTTGTATTTTGTTTGTGAATCGAACTTTGCTCGTGGATTGGTCCTTCTAAAATATTAAATTTACAAATTACATCTTTAATTCCACTGAAATTGATTATTATTTGGATTTAAATCTCAATTCTTCGATTTAATTTAATTAATTTTGCCTTTAATATTTTTAAATATCATTTAATTCAAGTTATTTAGTCTTTCTTGTTTTTTTTTTAAATTTTTTTTTAATTGTTTTTTCTTACTGTATTTGTTTAATTTATAATATTTTTTTGTTGTTTATTTTACTTTATTTTATTTTATTTTATTTTATTTTATTTTATTTTATTTTATTTTATTTTATTTTATTTTATTTTATTTTATTTTATTTTATTTTATTTCATTTTGTTTTATTTTAATTTATTTATTTTATTTTATTTTATTTTATTTTATTTTATTTTATTTTATTTTATTTTATTTTATTTTATTTTATTTTATTTTATTTTATTTTATTTTATTTTATTTTATTTTATTTTATTTTATTTTATTTTATTTTATTTTATTTTATTTTATTTTATTTTATTTTATTTTATTTTATTCTATTTTATGTTATTTTATTTTATTTTATTTTATTTTATTTTTTTTATTATTTTTCTCTTTTCATCACCATAAGGGTATACAATACATCATGTATCGGTTGCTTTGCAACAAAATACTTAAAGCTATTGTTTTTACAAGTTGAATTATTTATCAGTAGTTAAAATTAAAAATATTTACAATTTAAAATGGATACAGATCATGTTGATTACAGGTCTATAAAAAATAGCTAATAATAATTAGTCTATGTTCAAAAATTTTCTAACTATAGTAGTTGTTGATAATATAACAGCCTTTTGTATCACGTGCCGCTTTTCCATCATTTTAAGTTTGTCAAGACTTTTGTTTAGAGTTTTTGATATAACACCGGTAGATGATATAATGATTGGAATTATCACCACATTTTGCAGTCTCCACATATCTTTGATTTCGTGTGCTAAGGTGTGATACTTTCTACACTTCTCTGTATAGCACTCTTGTATTTTATTTTATTTTATTTTATTTTATTTTATTTTATTTTATTTTATTTTATTTTATTTTATTTTATTTCATTTTGTTTTATTTTAATTTATTTATTTTATTTTATTTTATTTTATTTTATTTTATTTTATTTTATTTTATTTTATTTTATTTTATTTTATTTTATTTTATTTTATTTTATTTTATTTTATTTTATTTTATTTTATTTTATTTTATTTTATTTTATTTTATTTTATTTTATTTTATTTTATTTTATTTTATTTTATTTTATTTTATTTTATTTTATTTTATTTTATTTTATTTTATTTTATTTTATGTTATTTTATTTTATTTTATTTTATTTTATTTTATTTTATTTTATTTTATTTTATTTTATTTTATTTTATTTTATGTTATTTTATTTTATTTTATTTTATTTTATTTTATTTTATTTTATTTTATTTTATTTTATTTTATTTTATTTTACTTTATTTTATTTTATTTTATTTTATTTTATTTTATTTTATTTTATTTCATTTTATTTTATTTTATTTTATTTTATTTTATTTTATTTTATTTTATTTTATTTTACATTATTTTACTTTATTTTATTTTATTTTACTTTACTTTATTTTATTTAATTTAATTTAATTTTATTTTATTTTATTTTATTTTATTTCATATTATTTTACGTTATTTTAATTAATTTTAGTTTATTTTATTTTACTTTATTTTGTTTTATTTAATTTAATTTTATTTTATTTTATATTTTTATTTATTTTTTTATTTTATCTTATTTCATTTTATTTTGTTTTATTTTGTGATTATTATTATTATTTTATATTAATTTATTTTATTTTTTTTTTTATTTTGTTATTTTACGTTTTTCATTTTACTTTATATTGCTTTTTTTTGTATTTATATGTTGTATTATTTTTATTTCATTTAATTTTTTTATTGCATTGCATTAGGTTCTTTGAGTGCTAGTGTTCGATAAGCAATATCAAGCAAAAAGAACATTTCCGCTGTAAGGTCATTATGAAAATCAATAATAATGCAGTCACTTGCTTGACACATTTCCTATGCACTCCCCTAAATTAATATGCAATTCTAAAATTATCGTTTATCCGGCATTGCTGATGGCATAGGAAATTCAATACAAAAAATTATAGTCTTGCAAATTTCCGAGTCATTTGAATTGAAACAAATACAAAACAAAGTCAAAGAAAGGTATACATATTAAGTATCTAACAATACGACTGAGGGCCAAGCCATCTAGGCACTACCACAGCCAGCTCCATCCAATCAAACTGTCCAACTATGAGCTGTCAAATGTAACTCATTCTTGACACCAACGCCTTAGCTGAGCGCCACTAACAACTCAAATACAAACTCCAGCAATTTGCTCAGCTACATTGTACAAAAGTTTATTTTTATATGATATGCGTGTGTATGTGTGTGTGATGTGTTTGTTTAGAAGTTTTGAATTACTATCTTCCTTGAACTTTTTCCAATGATTTTACTTTGTTGCCTTCGATTCTTCTGCAGCTTTGCGCAATCACATAGAAAAAATTCAATTTTCCACCTGCTTCATACAATAATCATCACTTGTGTCCATCACTGGACTGCCACATTGTGTTGCATAACGCATCAATGGGCTCTCTGATACTTGTATACGAAGGTTACATAAATTTTTTAGCTCTATTCCAGGTATCCATTTGTGTAGCGTGGGCCGCATAGCCCGCTTGGCAGACAGCAAGAAGTATCCAGTTTCGTCCAAGCAAAATGGCGTGTGGAAGGAAATTTGCTACTATTATTAATAGTTGATTGTGCTTTGTTGTTTGAAAAAATAATTTTTTCTTCGTTTTTCTTTTGCTTTGCTGCTTCATCATTTCGAAATATTGTTAGCAGCGTCTGCTAAGTTTTGTAAGAATTCGTATGTTTAAGTGTGATCTAAGTCTTTAGCGTCCGTGGTTTGCTTCAACAATTTTCATGCTCAGATTGTTGCATAGGGTATCCTAACTTTGTTCTAAACAACTTAAAATAAAGGAGATATGATCATAAAAATGTATATATAAACAAAAAGCCGAGATTGGTTTAGCGGTTAATGTTAAACACGTAAAGTTTGGGCTCCAAGTAAGCAGCAGCGTAATAAGTAAGGTTAGGACGAACTGGATGGTGCGAATTATAAAGGCCTCTGAAGTAGTAGTCGCATATCGCTTTTTACGAACTTTAAGAGAGCTTTATTACTTTTCTAGCCCTTTCAACAGCGAAGGTCGTTGATGTCTAAGCTGTTTTCTAGGCAAGGCCGGAGAGAAATAATAAAAGGACTCACTTACACTTGCTACATTTGTCAATAGACTAGAGTGTGATACCAAGAGGTTGTGATCTGCCATTCAGCTTTCAATTGTACTGCTGAACTTTCGAGATCGATGAAAAAAGGTTTCCGCTTCCATTGCTTTTGATCTTGAGCGGTCTTGAAGACCTTTAAAGTATTACACTCTTTAGCATCTTTCATATTTCATACGTTTGGAGTGGAACCGTGAACATTAATAGTTAGCGCTTCCGATATTTAGAATGCAACAGGCGCTGGATCCGTAAGACCTCACATAACATCTTACATGTGCCTTTTTTATCCTTTCCTGGGCATTAAGTCTCCACAAGCGGTTCCGTATTAACGGCATTTATCTCTAAGTTGGCCACCTTTGTTGTATGAATCTTTGAGTGTTCTCCATCGCATACCTAAAGGTATCTGTAAGACTTTGTTGAGCTCCGAAAAAGCACACAGATCATATTACCTATACTTCGGAGCTCAGTCTATGTCTAGGGTTAGTAACTGTAGTGCAGAAGAGTGGACGATATAGATGGTCGTCGGGCGTTGAGTCGGCACTAGGAGTTTTCGAGAGACAGGAATATTTTCAAATCCTAAAAAAATACACAAGTTCGAGATATTTTGTCTCTAACTGGCCCACTAGTTTCAATTCTAGTCTTCCTTCTTCTTCTTTACTCTCGTAGATACCGCTTACACGATTCAAGCCGAGTAAGAAACACTTTTTTAACCTTTCTTTGGCTGTTTGGTACCAAGTACAGCCAAGTCTTTCCGATGCATTGAACGTCATCCTCTTTCGCTGATTCCACGGCACTGGAGTATTGTTATCCATACGGACCACATGAACTAGCCAGCGACTCCGCTGTTTCTTGATTCGCTGAACTATGTCAATGTCGCCGTATATATCGTCCGACTTATTAGATGTTGCCATCATCCATGCCCCCGCACAATTTAGCAGGACGAGAACGATGAGCGACTTATAGTGTTTGGTTTTCCATCGTCTAGAGAGGACTTGTATAGACTCTGCCTACTCAGTCCAAAGTTGTATCTGTTGGCAAGAGTGATTCTGCTTTGGATTTTCAGGCTGACATTGTTGTTATTTGGTTAATGCTGGTTCCAAGATAGACGCAATTATTTACGATTTCAAAGTTAGGACTGTTAACCGCGACTTAGGAGCCGAGTTGCGAATGCGATGTCTGATTTTTTGATGTTAGTTACCTTGTCTGAAACCTCGTTTGGTATCGAACGGCATGGAGAGATCCTTTCCGATCTTGATGAAGCTTTTAGTGTTGCTTAACGTCAGCTTAAAAAGCCGTATAAGTTTTGAGAGGGATACCAAATTCAGACATAGCGGCATAGGGGCAACTCCTTTTCAACCAAGGCAGCTCTTCCTTCCCTATCTTAAATCAATATTTCTTAATTATTTGCTTCTCTTTTTAATTTGTTTCTTTTTGAAATCGTATCCGCAAGTCATTTTGTTTATTAATGTTTTTCTTTTCATTATTTTTTTCTTAAGTTGACTCCTCTTTTTTGTCATATACATACATATGCATGTATGTAGATGCAGATACATATGTATGTACACGTATGTACCAATGTTTAGGTATTTCATTTGAACGTTCAATTGTTTGTTTGTATTAAACGGCAGTTTATTTGTTTGGCTCCGTTCGTTTTTTTTTTTGTTACAGTTTTTGTTGTTATTATTGTTGTGGCACATGTCTGCAACGGCAAAACTATCAACACCCGCTACTCATACTATTTATTGTATGTGTATGTATGCATATCCGTATGTGAGTATGTATGTATGTATGTACGTACAAAATGTAACGGTAATATTAAAAGCAGACACAAATTGCCAGTTGCCGCACTTCCCACGGCTGCCTGATTTGATAGGTTTTTTATAAAAGCATTATTTATTAATTTTTTTTCTTTCAACATTCATGAATGCAACTGCATATGTATGTATATACATACATGTATGTTTGTATATATATATGCACATATAACAGCCTCAACATTGACTTACACCTCGCCCATCACCTCAACAGGCACTCAGCACCTCTCTTCTCTTCTCACGCCTTTCCACGCTATCAGTGCATGTGTGCTTGTGTTTGTGTGCGTTTGTGTGTTATGTGTTTATGTGCGTGTGCTCTGTTTAACCGTCACTTTGTCAATGTCTGTTGTTTGTCTATTCGCTTGTCTTGGCATTAAATGTTCGTTGCTGGGGGTGTCATGTGTTTATTATCCTTCTACACCGGAAGTGTTCGTGCACACATGTAGCCGCAACGCATATACAGAAAAACACACGCACATACGCACACACACACGCATGCAGCGATATGCAGCAGACTCAGAATACCATGCAGATATTTATTTTTTCTATGCACACCCATACATACATACTTACGTACATACCTACACATACGCGAGATGGCGGAGAAGCCCCAATAGCACGTTCCAAATACACGTGCGCACAAGCCGCACAGCCAAACATACATACATATGTATATGTATATATGCATTTGTTAGTGTGTTTTTATGCAGCCAGCGGGAGGATGCTTTCATTTCCTAACGGTAAACATGTAAATAAATATTTTTTTGCCATTTGATGACTACAAAAAATTTCCTTCTGCTTCAGGTCCCTTCACTCCCTGCCCCAAGAAGCAACAAACGTTGTATAAAAAACAAGCAGTATCACTTATATGTACATATGTATATATACCCTTTTTGATAGCTAAACAATATCAGCAGAGTATAGCTGGCATAACAACAACGCTAATAACAGCTGACAAGAATAGAGAAATATGTGCATATGTATGTGCATGTATGTATATAGCCTTGTCAAGGCAGCAATCAACCGTTGAAGCAATTGCAGCCACACAATGATAGCAGAATTTTAATGTTTCAACATTTAAAGAGATTTGTCTTCTTCTTCTTCTTCTTCCTCCTCTTCTTCTTCTTCTTTTGCCATGGGCACCGGTTACGCTTTTATAGCGGAGTTAACAACAGCATGTCAGTCGTTTCCGCATTTCCTCATTTGACGGCAATCGGTGATACCAAATGAAGGCAGGCCCTACTCCACCTAATCTTTCCTACTTATTGAGGACTTTCTCCTCCCATGCTATGGAATCTTACAAACCTGAAGTGTTCACATTCATCTGGATCACGTCACCTAGGAGACGTAGACGTTGTTTCTTGTTAAAGAACCAAAGAGCAGAACTGGAATGTTAAGGTACTTCAAGAGTTAGGCCTTTATTCGTCGAGATTCTTGCCCTTAATTACTACTCTACCCATACGCTTTGCTCTCTTATGTGATCTAGAGAAAGTTGAAGCTCCTCTTTAGATTGTTGAGGTCAATAATATTAATATCAACCCGCACCCGTACCCGCATGCTGTGCACTCTTATTAAGAATCATAGTACCTTCTCTTTTCGGTTTACAGCTCGCATATTCTCCAGCATCAAATTGAAGAAATCACACGAGAAAGAGTTACCTTGTCTGAAGTCTCGTTTGGTACCGAACGAGCCGGAGAGCTTTTTCGCAATCCTGACGGAGCTTTTGGTGTAATACAGCGTTAGTGTGTACAGCCGTAGATAGGCATAGAGGCATCTGCAAAGAAACTGATGCATACACTTGGTCGTCTCTAACCAAACCCGAACAGTTCAGCCGGTAAATTATCGGCTCCCGCTGCTTTATTGTTCTTCAGACCGGTAATTTCTATTCGGACTTAATCTTAATCAGGTAGCAGGTTCAGACTTGCTTATCGGTCATCACATCAACTCTTTGACTCCAACATAAGTGTACTTCGGTCTTAAAATCTTTTGTAACTCGTCCCATCTTTTCATAGAACTGCCGAGCAACTACCCTTGTCGGTAAGCTTCTCAAGTTCTTCATACTCTCGCCTCCTTTTCTTTTTTTCTGCATATGCGTCTTGCTTTCCTTTTCAACTCTCGGTATTTGTCCCGGACAGCGCATGTTATGATTGAAGGCAGCATTTCGTGGTAGGCAGTCTCTTTTCTTCCCGTTGCACCGTGGCGATCCTCATCGTACTAGCTCTTCCTTTGGTTTTGTCTTTTTGTAGCTGTGTGTAATGAGCTAGAAATGCCGTTACACAGTTCCCTTATACCAAGTCTCTGATGAAAGCAAGTGGGATAGAAAACCAATTGACTGCAGCTTTTCAACATCAAGCTTTCTTTGTGTTTGCAGATGGTCATTATCACAAAGACTGGGTCGTGCCATTAAGGCTGTATTTTCCGACTGACGTTGCCGACAATATTTTTTAAATCGGGACAGTGAAGTGCGTTCGAAACGCTCATAGAATGTATCTTTAGACTAATAGACCTTCTACTTCGCGGCGTAGGCGCAAATTAGCGATATGTTAAAGAACTTCCTTCCGATACGGATTGTGGGTTGGATTAGACCTTCATACACCGGTGAGCCTGACGAAACTCGGCGACGCACTCTCTCCCTCCCACCAAGAATCCATTTTCCATAATTGTCATATTGTCAACTAGGCAGCGTCATCTTACCAAATAAGGGACCGGACATTTTAGCTGCATGACATCAAATCAAATCAAAAGGCAGACTTTCTCAGCCGAGACTTATATGTTTGATTTTTCATTGGAGCATCATTTTTTGGGGAAATTATCTATGTAGTCCTAGCACTAGCGTAAATATTTTCTTGCTTTGTTTCATTGCGCCGCTTACTTTTTATGATTTAATTTTATAATTTTTATTGAAAAGAAAAAATTCTTAAATATAAAAACATGCTGCTTGCGGTATTTTACAGCAGCACAAAGAGCATAGCTGGGGGCACTGTCACTCTGCATTTCGATTGAATTTCTCAAATATGTACTACTACATACATATCTGAATAACATACACACATACGACTATGTACTTATGTATGTATGTATATGTGTAGAGCCACGTTTTTATGGCATAAATTTGTAATTGAATTCCCTGCAATTGGCGGCATTTGGCATTAACTACAATTGAATTTGTGCGTTTGACTTTGTTCACTTGTTCTGTGTGTGTGGGTTTGTATACAAGTATGTGTGTGAGAGTGAATGTGTGTGGCTTGTGCTCCACTGAATTCCATTGTGTACTTAATGCTTTGCATATGCCTGTGTGTATATGTGTGTACGTTTGCTTGTATATTTGTTGTTGGCAAATTCTTTGTTTGTTTTTCATCTGCTTCTTCTTCTTCTTATACCCTAACTACTACTGTAGGCATGCTAGGCAAGCTGGGCATTGTTGGAACACCGACAAACTATGATTTTTGAACACTTGCTGTTGTTGTTGTCGCGTTTGTATGTGCACGCAATTGATCAGTTATGCGCCTTGGAAATGTCATAAATTACAAAAAAAAGGCACAAAACACATGTTCATGCAATTGACAGGCATCCAGCCAGCGAGCAGTCAGGCAGGCCAAACCCAACTACGAGTACATACGTGTATGGTACAACAATGCCGATGATGATGATGCCAGTTGGGGCAATCAGGCAAGCGGATATTGCGAATGTTGTTTATACTCGTACATACAAACAGCGAGGATTTGCCGCTATAAGCTATAAGCTCACTGGAGCCCATATAACACACATGTACATACATACGAGTATATGCGCGTATACCTGTGTATATGCTAGCAGACATATGTACATATGCATATGTAAATGTAGGCCTACTTTTAGGCGCTGCACCACTAAAGGCACCAACTTGTTAAAACAAAGCATTCCACGCTATGCGTAATGGTAATCTGGGTATGTTGTCTGCTGCCTACTGCCGTTGGTGGCTACATCCGCGTTGAGAGCCGAGCTAAGCCCAACTAAGCTGAGTGCGATGGAATGAAATTGTAACGACAGCGATCTTTCATCGATGGTCGTACAAATTGCAAATCGTTGTTTTTATATATGTGCATTTGTATGTGTGTGTGTGTGTTATGTGTGTGTGTGTGCTTAATTTGATTGTATGCTGCTTATTTACACACCGCGACAAGTGTGGATTTCCTAATTCCAATTTCGGTCCTCGCAAAACAAAACAAAGTGCAAACAACCCTCGACACGATGCTGACAATTTCATGCAATAAATTTTCTTATGTTAGTTTCAACGCGGCTGGAATTGATGAAGTGGGCGTGTGGGTGTACAAATAAATTGAGTTGTTGCATTACCAACTGTGTGAAAGCATTGTTCGCATTAAAATGAGAATTGAGGGTGAGCGTATCATTCCACCCAATCAATAGTTCTCCTTATAACATATGGAGAATATTTTATATTTTTTTCATATCTTACAAACGTTATAGTTGTAGTTTCGTTTTCCGTGAAACATAGCTTCTGAAGCAATAATAAAATTTCCCTTCTTTTCTAATAATAAAAAAGGCAGTTATTTGGCACTAACTGTTAATATCATATTAAATAATATTCCATAAATATTCGATCTTTAGTTCCACAGTCTGAGTCAATTAATTATCGTGTGATAAGCCTCCTTAATATCGTATATAAGTGAGCATTAGCAATCTGATTGTAACTTGGACCACTTGAACAATAGTGTTCCATTCGTTCCTTGGCTGTCTGGTGCCAGTTAGTAATACCAAGTGTAATCAGGCTTGATACGGTCTTATATTTGGAAGTTTAATCCCTCCACCGATTGTGTGGTCCCCTTTTTTATGGATCGGGCAAAGCACACTTAAGTTCCACTCGTCAGCCGTGCTTTCATCCAGATCATATTCTTCAAAGTAGTTGATATATGTCTGTTTTTCGCCGTCATATTTGAACAACTCGGTTGGGAATCTATCGGCCCTCGCTGCTTTGTTGTTTTTCAAACGAAAAATTGCTATACAAACTTTTTCATAGTAGGACAATGAGACATCATCGATGTGGAATTCTGGTCCACTAACTTGCGGAATTCTGGTCCATCAACTCCGGGTTTTTCATTTTCACTGTCATTCAGCTGTCTACGGAAGTGTTCCCTCTAGTATACGTGTACTTCAGTATACTCTGGGCAACAGTCGATGGATAACCTCTTTGTGTTCGACAAGAGTATGATCTGGTCTTGAAACCTTCTGTCAGTTGCCAAAGCCCTTCATAAAATATTGCATTATCAAATTCTTCAAATTGACGCATTTCGACTTTTATTTTGTGTCAGCAATTTGTCTTGCTTTCCTTTTAAACTCTCGATACACATCACACGCCACAGGTGTAGTGGTGATCGCAAAGTTACGAGGCTGGCATTTTTTCCCCTCGGCTACAGAGAGGATGGACGAATCCTGATCATACCAGCATGACCTAGTCAATGCCCAATAGTTTAAATATCATCCCACAGTTCGCTTACAAGAAGTTTCTGATGAGTGCTCTCAGAAATCAGGGTGTAAGTCGAGTAGAAAGAATGGTAACTGCCATGTCGTCTTTGTTGGCGGGCGTTCTTTACTGCACCAAGGCGGAAACGTATCTTCGCTGCGACAAAATGGTAATCAGAGTCGACGTTATATCCTTGGAACGAACGCATATCTGAAACACTCGAGATGTTCAATTTTGGTTGCCCGATTTTCGATGCAGAATCTTTTGTTATAGACATTTTATTTCGAGCCCGGCGAATGGAGATGTTTCGTCGTTGAGACTGAATTTTTTTACTAATTTTGAGCCGAAGATACTTTCTTTGCTCATTCTGGCATTAAAATCGTCAAGGACCATTTTAACATCGTTGCGGGGACAGCGCTGATAAGTGAATTAGAAGAACGTATTTTTGGTCACATTGTCCTTCTCTTCCGTATAGGAGTGGGGATAAGTTAAGGAATTTCGTTATGATGCGGATTGTGGCATCCGAAGTGATTGACAGGACTCCGCGAAACAGTCTCTTTCACACCACTTTTCCGACACCAAATTTGGTCATCTTTATATGACCGTTGAAGTTGATTTCCCAAGATCACACCTTATTCCGCCCTTCTTCCATTCTTCGGCCTTATAGGAAGACACGTTTTTATCAGGACAGCTGAGCAACGGCAATTTCCCAATTAAGGGATCGGTTTTTCCTTGTGTATGAATTTTTTGTCATAATTTTAGATTTCATATTTATGCACAGTACTACAATCAATGCAATGTTAAATTTTTTTTTAAATACATGCGAATATTTTATTTCAGGAGGGCAGAAAAAGCAGTAGATTTAATTTTTTTCTTTTCTTTGTTTTTCCGCGTGTCTCTCATAAATTGTGTATAATACTTTTTCACCCAAAGTATTGTATGTAAAAATGCGTTAAATGATAAAATCAAATTTTTTTAATGTTTTAATGTATTTTCCTACTTATATATGCTGAATTATATACATACATACATACATACGTACATATGTAAAAAATTGTAGTAAAATGGCAAATGGCAACAAGCGGCGCTAATGTGTTAATAGCCTTAAAATCAAGCAAATAGCTAAACCATTAAAAGGTTTTTTACGTACGTACGGCACATAAATATGGTGCCTGTGTGTGCATATAAATCTTCGTATAAACGTACATAATCGTATAAACTATATTACAAACCAACTAACACGCCCTTTTCGCAAACAAAGTGATAAATAAGAGTAATGAACGAAGAGCTTTACCACAGACGGGCGCCAAGTATTTATGTACACAAATGTAAAAAAAAACACACACAGACTGTGTATGTATATATATAATATAAATGAATTTTTATAATATATACACATACACGAATACGCGTTGGTCAGTTGATTATTTGCACAACTAATATTAAATAAAAGGCAAATAAACGCGACAGCGAACATTAATAAAAATTCATTCGTCCTTAAAAAGTCATGAACAGCAAGAAAAAATAACAGCCAAGTGAAAAGAAGGCAGCGAAAAAGTTATAGCTTTGAATGTAAACCCCAACTGCTGGGGTGGGAGATTATACGCTACATTTCGTTAAACAAATGAAGAGCCAATGCCCCAATAGATGGGAAAGTTAGGAAGGATATATATGTATGCGGCTAAATATTATTAAAGTAGTCAGGAAAAATAAAACAAATGTGGTAAAATTTATAGTTGGAGCAACAAGCAGTGAAACTAACAGTTGCCGGTTAAATGAAAATGGTTTTCGTAGAAAATTCTTTGCACTTTTCAGTTGAAAAGGAAATAGCGAAAAATCGAAGAGGGATAACAAAACTAACAAATAACGAAATTATATGTCTCTTGTAGACAAAGTGATTAAGGATTGGGTTAAAATATCAAAATGGCAAAAGTTAAAAGTTTTAAAAAGACTATATCGAAATTTGTATCTTAATTCAGTTTTTTCTTATTTTATTTAATTTTTAATTTGTAATATTTTATTGGATTAATATTATTTTTTATTGCATTTTATTTTTTTAAATTGATTTTATTTTATTAATTAGTTAAATTAGTTTGTTTTATTTTTTTAATTGATTTTATTTTATTTTATTTTATTTTATTTTATTTTATTTTATTTTATTTTATTTATTTTATTTTATTTTATTTTATTTTATTTTATTTTATTTTATCATATATTTTATTTTATTTTATTTTTTAATTTTATCTTATTTTATTTTATTTTATTTTATTTTATTTTATTTTATTTTATTTTATTTTATTTTATTTTATTTTATTTTATTTTATTTTATTTTATTTTATTTTATTTTATTTTATTTTATTTTATTTTATTTTATTTTATTTTATTTTATTTTATTTTATTTTATTTTATTTTATTTTATTTTATTTTATTTTATTTTATTTTATTTTATTTTATTTTATTTTATTTTATTTTATTTTATTTTATTTTATTTTATTTTATTTTATTTTATTTTATTTTATTTTATTTTATTTTATTTTTTTTTTTTTTAATTGATTTTATTTTATTTTATTTTATTTTATTTTATTTTATTTTATTTTATTTTATTTTATTTTATTTTATTTTATTTTATTTTATTTTATTTTATTTTATTTTATTTTATTTTATTTTATTTTATTTTATTTTATTTTATTTTATTTTATTTTATTTTATTTTATTTTATTTTATTTTATTTTATTTAATTTTATTTTATTTTATTTTATTTAATTTAATTTTATTTATTTTATTTTATTTTATTTTTTATTTTGTTTTATTTTATTTTTTTTTTTATTTTTTATTTTATTTTTTTATTTTATTTTATTTTTTTTTATTTTATTGTCCTATTTTGTGCTATTTTTGTTTTTTTTCTTGCTTTAATTTGTTTAAATTGAAGTGAAAAACTCACGGCCAAGAGAATATAAAATTTTTCTCTCTGGTTATTGTGTTTCTCCACTCTTATGTTTTTATATGATTTATAGTATCGCCTGACATAATTATGTTGACGCATTAAGTTAGAAATACACATACAGATATGCATGTTATAGCAGTCACAAATTATAACCAACTAACTCGAGTTTTTGCAAAATATATTTACAAACCATTCATTTCTTAATTCATAGCTATATAGACTTTCTGAACATCTTAAAGATCAGATTTAAGCCGCTGTGAATTTGGCTTTAACACGTAAAATGCTTTGCAGCAGGCTAGTGTTTTAATGGCATACATACATATGTGTATTAAAGAGATATATAAGTATATTTAGGTATTTGTTTTTAGGTAATCTTAAAAGGACCTGTGTTTCACTACAACCACTACAAATTTAGTAAGTTGCATACATTTACACATATCGTATGTACATACGTGTACACACACTGCGCTGCGAACTCAATTGCTATTAGTGTGAGCCAGTCTGCATGAAACTCAATTTCAGACGCACCCTGGAAAAGGAAATGAAAATTTTTATAATGAAATCATTCATTTTAAAAGAAATCAGTCAAAGTTGAATTTTTTCTCTTCTTTTTTTTCACTCTAAGCATACTCTCTCTGAAGTGTGTTTGTTTGTGCGTAAGCCAAAGTGTGGGTGTTTCGTTGAGTGAGGAAGTTTAGCCGTGCGGATTATTTTCAAGCGCAGAAGCCATAAAATGAAAGCAAAAAAACATGAAAACAAGAAATAAAAAATAACAAAAAATTTAAATTAAAGACATGTGAAAAGCGGTAAATTTAAAGACCTTCATGTATTACAAAGGTCCTTCACAGGTTACATTTGTCTTTAGATTTATAAAGGTTCCATTTATGTAATCTTGGCGTAGGTATGTACCATATACTCGTATGTATTAATCCTTTGTTAATTATAATATCCACGCAGCAGGTTAAGTAACTTTGGCACGTGTTGCCAACTTTTTCGCGTACACCCATACACACGTACAGGTGAAAATATATAATATAAAATATAATATATATATGTATACATTTATGTATGTAGAATATATGAATTTCGATTTCGTTTTGCTTGTTCATGTGTATGTATGTATGTATAATTGTATGTTGAAATTTGTTCGCACAGTTGTTGTACTAATTAAGAGAATTCGCTTGTAATCCAAGCAGAAATCACATTGAAGAACATCTATTATTTTATTCAGCTAATGGCTTTGCATCTACCTCTTGCTTGGAATTGAAATATACACATGTACGACTTCTTCTTCTTCTTCTTTACTAGCGTACACACCGTTTATGCGATTATTGCCGAGTTAACAACAGCGCACCATTCATTCCTTCTTTTCGTTGTTTGGCGTCAATTGGCAAAACCAAGTATCGGTCTTTCCAACAGAGAGGATGTTTACTTTTGTCCTTGCTTTAACCGGCGGTCCCTACATTGCAAACTTTCAGAGCTGAAGTATAATTTTTTATTCGGACTACATGACTTAGCCAGCGTAACCGCTGTCTCTTGATTCTCGTACAGCTCATTGTCCCGTCCAGGACTGGTTCCAATATAGACGAAGTTATCTACGACTTCAAAGTTACGGCTGTCAACAGTGACATGAGATCCGAGTCGCGAATGCGATGACTGTTTGTTGATGATAGCAGATATTTCGTCTTACAAGACCCATACGCTTCGCTTCCATAACCAGTCTGGAGAAAACAGAACTCACGGCGCGGTTGTTGAGGCCAATGATGTCAATATCAGCAGCATACGCTGGCGGCTGTAAACTCCTTTAGAAGATTATATCATAAGTGGGTATCTCATCCGTGGAGCTATTTTCCAAGTGGTAGGTCCCGAACCCACCGCACAACCTTGCTTGGGTTAGTAGGTTTGAACTTTTCGTATACATTTATATGGCGATCCGCTTACTGCAAGACCGACAAAAATACGGTTTCGATTGTCCAGGAATCTTGCACAAAAAAACAGTTGAAACCAAATGAAATACACAAAGGAGCTCAATGTGTGGGTATCATATGAGTTAACGAGAAATACCGTCATGGATCGAGTTTCCATCAGCGAATCGCAACTGAATAGTGTCAAAATCGATAGATTTCTGAAGCGGAAAGTGGATCACTTATAGCAAAGTCAAACGTAAAGGGTCGTGATCGAAGCCAGGATTGACAGCCAGTAAGGTCTCGTTGTGTGTTTGATGGGAATAGCAAGGAATCATCCACTAAGACCTACTCCTCTACCATAAAACTCTCTATTTTTCGATCGCCTTGGAGCACCTTGTCGGACCGCAATACAGAGAAATTGGTTGAAAGAGTGGAGCTTTTGGGAAAAGTTAGTGAAAGTAATAATAAAACACGGGCACGTCGCTCAAGAACAACTGAGAACGCTGCTGCTATGGCCCAAAAATGTTGAAGAAAAACCCAGGTTTGTCCATTCCTCGTCGCTCTTAAGGTATTGGGAATTCAACTTGGGTCTTAAGGCTTTCAAAACTCGTTTACACAAAAACTCAAGCCGCCCGATCATCAACAACGTCGTGTCTTTGCCGATTGTGCCTGTGAAAATCATAAAAAGAATCCGGAATTTCATTGAAAAACCATCTTGACTGATGAGACACATTTCCACCTCAATGGATACGTCTATAAGCAAAACTGACGCATCTGGGGCTCGAAAAACTCAAGATTTATTGTTTAAAAGACTTCTTAACGTGGAACTGTTTGGTTTGGTTTTTCAAAAATGAAATTGTAGCAACAGTTACGGTGAATAGATTGCATTATCGAGAGATGATTATAGATCTGTAAAGATCTAGACAACTTTTACCTTCAACAAGACGGTGCTACGTGCCACAAAAGCAACGAAACCATTGATCTTTTAAGGGAAAAGTTATCGAACTGTGTTATCTCTCGAAGAGGTGATCAATTGCGACCACCGAGGTGTTGTGTTTTCACACCTTGCAACTTCTGCCTTTGGGACCACGGAAAAGGCCACACAGGCCGACGTCAATTCAAGATCTGAAAGATGGATTCGTGAGGCTATTTATGGCATACAGCAGCCACTTTGCGATTTGATGATGGAAAATTTCATAAAAGTATACAGTCCTGATATTTATTTCCATTATTAACAGCATATCTTCCTCTTTAAATTTAAATAAACATCCATTCATTTATTTCAAAAATTTGCCATTTTTCATTGAAAATCAAAATAACATCTCTTATACATATATTCGATTATGATCGCCTAAGTACTTGTATGTGTATGTATGTTATCAAATACTAACAGCCTTTTTCTAATTCACAACTGCCAAGGATATTCAATTTTTCAAATAAACCAAATGCAAATGTGTATAACTTCCACTCATACACACTCAAAAGCATTTGGTATAACCTAAGGTCCTTCAGCAGGCTGCAATGTGTACCGTTCATTTATATTTTATGCATATTAAAATAATAAGAGGCGCCATATTAAATATTCAACGCTTACAAACAAACAAAAAAAAACACAAATGCGTCGATTACCTAACAAATCAACTCAAGTACTCAATATACATACATATATATGTATATACATTTATGTATATTTACATTTATTTTAATGCATTTATGTGAATTGAATTTAAATTGGCTTTAAGCAGTAAGTTAAAAGGATATTTTTATACCGACCAACAAGGTCAAAAACGGTCATACATCACACATACATCCATACAATATGTATATATGTATAAATGGAAATATGTAGATGTGAATAGAAATAGCTAGAATGTAAATAAAGTGATTGTGGTTCGGTGGGTGTTTGTTGCAGCACTTTCATTAACTACTTGCAATGGTGGCCGCAGGAAAAAGTAAGCAAAATCGTATATTATACACGTAGATATACATACTCAAAAGTTCACATACATATATGTTTGAATGTATGCGTTTTAAATTTTTAAAGCAAACAAACTTGACCTACAAAACTTCGCTAACTCAGTCACCACATAACATGCAACAATCTGCGGCACAGGTCGGTGTGCTGGGATGATTGAGCGGCTAGGCGACTAGGCGACTGGGCGCCAGGCCAAAAGTCAAAAGCACATGGTGAATGTACATACATATATATGTATATAAGTGTATGCATTTATTGTTAAAGAAGGCAGTGCAATGTGCGGCGCTTGGTCGACCCTGAAAGCAGGCAGTTTTCTGTGGCTTACTATACAAAAACAAACAGCTGACTGCAGCGGCGCTTGTTGACAGCGTCAATGCTAAGCTTTTACTAAAAATTACATCAGCTTTGGAAAATTACGGAAACGAAAGAGAGAAAAAAAAAATAAAAACAAAAATAAAACATAAAATAAAAAAGTCAATGCAAAAAGTCCATAGAAAGTGCATACGTTAGCCTTTAAAATGAGCGCGCATTTACCGAATTGTTGAAAAGCCTGCTTGGTAGGTGATGTCCTTGATTTTGTTGTTATTGCAATTTAACTATTTTTTTATTTATTTTTCTCACTTTGTATGCGCTTTAGGTTGCACAAAAACGGAACTGAAATCTATTTTAAAACTCAGCCACGCGTGCAACCCCTACATACATACATACATACAATCATACAGACCCACAAACATACATATGAATAGTGTAATAAAAAATGAATTAGTTTATATGCACACGCATACATACATACATGTAGCTGCCTTTTTATGGCAAAATCATTATAACGTTGAATGGTTGCATGAAAAATATAAATATATGTATGTACATATGTATGTGTGCACTGAGGTAACATTGCATTTGCGTTGCCACAAAAGAAGCCATTACTTACTACCAACACAACAGCGTCTCATTGCATATGGCTAATTCGAATGCAATATGGATACCTATTTACCATATATACATACATATGTATGCACCTGCAGCCAGCCACAAATGTGTTAGTTAGCTTTTATATTTGCATGTAAGTATACATACATACCTACATTGATGGCGAGGAGTAAAAATAACTGAAACCCTTTAGCGCGAATATATATATATATACCATATATACAATATATAAATATATTCAAAAGTAATGTGCACATTATTGAACTCACACAAACATACTTATCTACATACATACAAGCATATTAACACTTATACAAATATATCTACAAATATTTACAGCTCACTTTATGCATTTTTATCCTTGATTTTGCCTATTTTTTTTAGTTTTTGTTGTTTTTTTTTTTCTAATATGCATGTAGGAACGCCTCAAGGCTGCTACAAACATAACAACCAATATGAATATAGGAGTATATACATATACCTAAATGGTAAATTTCCATTTGTACACCCACGCATGTCCACGTTTAAATGGCGAAACCGCAAAGTTCGCCAAAGAAGCAAACCACCAACGCCAACGTGCCACATGCAACATCAACACATTTTCCGCTTATCCACTCCTCTCTCCTTTTCAATGCCATTCATGCTGTAAACCTTAATGTTTATCTCCACAATTTCATATTAAAAAAAAAGTACTCAGTTTACGTTGATCGTAAAAAATCTTAATCGCAAATGTAATCGTATTTTATGCGCATTCCGAGAAGGTAATGGGTTAATGGAATAACGGTTTGTTTGTACATGTGCCTATTAATTTAACAGATAAGATGATTGAATGAATATAAAGATTTTTTTTTTAATTTTATTATTTCTTGTATACAAGTTATACCTCAGTCTTTAAGAGAATTGATAATTTTATTTGATTTATGCAACTTTTTTGAAGATGTCTATACTCATTGTGAATCTATAGCTATTTAAAATTAACCCCTCATGTCATTTTCTTTTTCAAACTCACTTAGAAAATTATTAATCCACCACTCAACCTTTTTTTATTCCACTTCTGAAATGATATGAGCACTAACTGACACTCATTTACTCTTAAAAGAGAGATATCCCTCCTTCACCACTTCCAACTGTGGATACTGTTTTGTCAACTGGGAAGAATCGTGTCCGTTCTGATGATATGAACGTAAAGGTTTATACATATTTCTCTCGAATACTCGTCGATTCATTGCATCGTGCCGTTCACGATTCTGCAGCATTCAGTAGGACACAGTAAAATTTGACCATTGTTCGAGGAGAGATGACTTTACTTTTTAATTGTCTATTCAATTCAAAGTACACCTGTTGGCAGAAGTGATTTTGCAATAGATTGCTAGACTGACAATGTTTTCGGTATCGATACTGTTTCCAAGTTAGAGGAAAATGTCTGCGGTATTATGACTATCAGCAGTCACTTATGGGCCAAGACGCGAGTACGATGCCTGTTTGTTTGATGGCAGGAAATACAATAGTTCGTCTTGTCCTCCTTCTCTACCATATCCGCATTTAGTTCCAGAGACGTCTAAAATCAAAAAGCTTCCACGTCGGATGGGTTTTTATACCGGAACGATCCGGATATGATTAATATCTACGTATAATGTATGATGCTCATCTGGTTGACAATGAAATTACCGGTTCAAGACCACTAATTCGTCGACGGAAAACTTCATTCTTTCAAAATGACCGCTGCATAGGTTGGCACACAATGTGATCTTCATCTGATAACATTTTGTATCAACAAATACTTCATAAAAATCATCTGCAATCGCGTCCCGGAAGGTTAGGTTAGGTTGTGCTGGTTGACTCCATATCGATCCATATTAAGTACCAAGATTCACACATTTTACGTCGAGATCTTAAATTGTTCCAAGATGATCCTAAGTTTTCAAGCCAAATTTTGTTCAGCGAGTAATGGGCCTCACTGGCTCAATGGGTATGTAAACCAGAGAAATTGCCACATGTGGGACAAAGAGCAACCTGAAGAGATTCAAGAGCTGACATTTCATAGGTTTGTAAGCCGATGGAATCATCGTTACATATTTCTTCAAAAATGATGCCGGTGAGAACATAACCGTCAACGGCTACCGTTATCCCGCCACGATAACCGACTATTTAATGCTTGAAATGGAAACTCGTAATCTCGTCCACATTTGGTTTCAACAAGACGGAGTCATCTCTCACACATATCGCATCAACCAATGAATTTGTTGAGAAAACACATTGGGTGAGCAGATAATTTCACGTGTTGGGCCGGTCGATTGATCACTAAGATCGTGTGATTTTTTCCTGTTGGGGATGTCAACCCCGCTTCAATTCAGGCCTTACAATCAGGCAGTTACCAATCGCAAGTTACCAGTCGAAATGTTCGAACGAGTCATCAAAAATTGAACTCAACCGATGGACTCACGAATCTAAGACGTAGCCGCGGCCAACATTTGATAGAGATAATTAACAAGAAATAAATACCAAAGAATGTTCTTTCGAATGACAATAAACATTCCCCATTAAATTTGAATTCCCTCTGCTTTTTCTTTATAAAAGTAGGAAACCTTGAAATGGAGCACCCTTTACAACTAGCATTATAGTACACCTAGACTAAAACCAGTCACGATCTTTGATTTGATTTATTTATTTGAATTTAATTAAATGAATTTAAACTTATTTTTCCTAGCCCGAAATTATAATGTAAATTAGTTGAAAGTATCTAAATTAAATATATTTAGTAGAAAAAAATAAGTTTTATACAATTAATCGCTGAAAATTAATATAGGTATTACAATGCTCAGTTTATGCAATGGGACCTACATACATATAGCACTATTATTATTATTTTTTTTGGTTTTTTTTACAACACCACTTTTCACATTTCACCGCATCAAGTTAACGTGGGCGTTAAAGCAATAATCTCTCTGTGAGCAGCTCCTTATACTTATACCACAACACACACGCATTTGTTGCTCTTATTTGCACAATCACAACACATAGGTAAATATCGCTTTTTATTTACAGACATGCACAGCGATGCAACATTACATGTGCGAGTACATACTCTTACATATATGTATGTATTTATATTTTTACATTGACTTGCATGCAACTTCCCCTGCCACATAGGTATTATTACATAATATGAAAGATTCATAAATTTTTAACAAAAATTATACGATCTTTTTACCACTTTTACTGCAGGCCAATGCACATATTTTAACCATTTTTGCCATTTAGTGTTAAACAAAAAAAATACCAAAAAAAAAGCAAAACAGAATGAACGCAGATTCAACATTTCCCAATATGAGCATGCCATATGAACCCTATACATTATTTCCCATAAGTACATACATATGTATATTTATGTTTGTATTCATGCATATGAATTTATTGACACTCATGTCTTGCATTTTTATTATTATGCAATTGCAGGCTTTTACTGCGACGTCCTGACACCTTTTGTTGTGCGCGAGCCTACACTAGAATACCAACCGAATCGCATTGCCGCGAGTGTTGCGCGATATTGGTGGCAATATCAATATCATACACTTCGACGACTGCTACAAGAATAGCAACAACAATTGCAACAACAACAACATAAATATACCGAAAATGTCCATATCAACAGAGCGCACATATCACGATTTTATGTCACGGTCACACAGCACTAACGCTGACAACGCGTCCGATAGCAGCAGCAGCAGCAGCAGTAATAATAATAAAAACAAAATCAGTAACTGTAAAAGTACAATCAGCCATCCACCACAACGACATAACTACCAGTATAACATCAACAAATACAGCAACAACATTCCATACACATCCACCCGCTGCTATCCTCTCCCTACTACACGTCACAGCATATTCGCTTTCCTGCTGCTGTCACTGCTGCTCTGCGCACATTTGCACTCCACAGAAGCCAAACCAAAGTCGCGTAAAAGTTCCAATAGTCATCATAGTAATGATGAGAAATCACCAACGGAGGGTCAACGCTTTGCAATGGAGCCACAGGACCAAACTGCAGTGGTGGGTTCACGTGTTACATTACCCTGTCGGGTGATGGGCAAAATTGGTGCATTGCAATGGACAAAAGATGATTTTGGTTTGGGGCAACATCGCAATTTGAGTGGTTTCGAACGTTATTCGATGGTGGGCAGCGATGAGGAGGGTGATTTCTCGTTAGATATTTATCCGGTTATGTTGGACGATGATGCCAAGTATCAGTGCCAAGTGGGACCGGGGCCGGCGGGTGAGGCGGGTATACGCTCGCGTTTTGCCGAACTGACTGTGTTGGTGCCACCGGAAGCACCGAAAATTACACAGGGTGAAGTTATTTACACAACGGAAGATCGCGAAATTGAGTTGGAGTGCGTGTCGGCGGGTGGCAAACCAGCGGCGGAGGTGAGTTACAGAACTTTTTTGTACATATGCATTTATAGTATAACAAAAAAATGCACTATTTGAAAATTGAAACAATAAACACAAAATAATTATGCGTAATGTACAAATTTCCGGTGGAATTGTTGTTGAAAATTAGTTGTCGGTTGAATTTTACATGTCAACGCAGTTGTAGTGCCAGTGAAAGCACAGTTTGAGCGCTACTCTACTGCTGCTGGTTGCTTTTGTGTAGAGAGCGCGCTGTTGGCAATGTATAGCAAGTAACGGAACCTTTGCACAAAACGACAACGACAATGCAGTGCCGTCGTTAAGGCAGTGCAGAACTGTTTTAACACATACATTTTTTTACAAAGAACTTAGAACAACTGAGATGTAAGTTGAGTTGATCTAAGTTCTCTGTTTCAACTTTCTTATCACTTCCGTTGCTCGAACTCAACAACATAAATCAGTTGAAATTTTTTCATCATTTAACAAAAAAAAAAAAATAATAAAACAAAACATTATTTAACTAAATTTGCAGATAACTTGGATTGACGGCCTCGGCAATGTGCTCACCAAGGGCATTGAGTATGTGAAAGAACCATTATCGGACTCGCGTCGCACAACAGCCAAGTCGATTTTGAAATTAGCGCCCAAGAAAGAGCATCACAACACCACGTTTACTTGCCAAGCGCAGAATACAGCGGATCGCACTTATCGCGCGGCCAAAATACTCATTGAGGTCTGTTAGAAGCTGATATTTATTTCATAGTTCCTATTAAAAAAAAAATAATAATTTTTCTTCTCTCACTCTCACTCAGGTCAAATATGCGCCGAAAGTGGTGGTATCGGTGATTAGCGGCGCCTTGGCTGGTGGTCGTATATTGGAAGGCTCTGAGGTTATACTATCCTGTCAAGCGGATGCAAATCCAGCACCGCAAAGCTATCGTTGGTTCATAAATGATGAGCTCGTCACCGGTGATTATACAACGAAAATGGTGAGCTGTCATATTTGGTACAATTGCCGGAATTTGCGATCTAATTCTCCATTATTTTATTGTAATCACTGATTGTAGATCATTCACAATGTAACGCGCCAACATCATGAAGCTTTGGTGAAATGTGAAGTTGTCAATGCGGTGGGTAAAAGTGAAGAGACGGAAACCTTGGACATCAGCTGTGAGTATTATAGCAAACTTCACAGAGTTTAAAATAAACAGGGATTCTCTAAAATACTGCGTTCTGATGCAGTTCCCTAGGTTAGACTGTAGGGGGTCTCAGACGGCTCAATTGGATATTAAACACAAAGTAAATCTGCTTCGACAGAGACCCCATGACCAGCCGCATTCTGCATCGGCTACAACGGAACTGACGAAATATTTTGTCCGCCTCCATTTAGCTTGCGAAGCTCCATTTTAGGTCACTACCTGGTTGTGTAAAATGGTCAGATTGGCTTCACAACATATGACAAATTAGTGATTGTTCGGGTATAAATACTTAACACTTCGGTATAATTACCGATTGCCCTTGGTCCCCTTAGATTTTAGTTCCCTTTTATCGCAGATGTGCCTTATCCGCACCTCCTCTTCAAAGGAAGGCCTCTCTTAATCGATTATCTGCCATTATTTTGTAGACCCTCACTTTGGCTAACGAAATTTCTAAAAATTAAAAAACAACTCTAATTTCAGATGCTCCTGTTTTCCGACAGCGTCCCATCTCCGTTGAAGCTGATTTAGGTACCAACGCAAATTTGCTATGTGACGTGGATGGCAATCCGACGCCTGAAATTGAATGGATTAACGAAAACACAGATAAGGTAAGTATTTGTCTTTCAAAACTTCCCCAACTCACTTTCGGCGGCCAACTAACTCATGATTCTTTCATACTCTCGCCTTGACAGGTCGTGGGCACCACTGCAAATCTCAATCTCAAAGTGAGCAGCGAGACAGCGGGTCGTTACTACTGCAAAGCGATAGTTACAGGCTTCCCGGAGATTGGCGCCGAGGCGACGATTTATGTTAAGCGCGCACCCATTATTACCTCACATAAGGTGCAATTCGGTGCGGTTGGTAGCCGGACTAAAATCGATTGTGTCGCATTTAGTGTACCCAAAGCGGAACAGATACTCTGGTCATTCGATGATAAGGTGATTAATATGAGTACAGCCGATCCGGATATTTACATATTCGAGGAACAACACCTACCGGAGGGGGTGCGTGCGGCGTTGATTATCAAAGAGAGTCGCTCTAGCCATTTCGGACGGTATAATTGCACGGTGAAAAATTCGTATGGCAGCGATTCTTTGTTGATTAACTTGAAACCGGAACGTAAGTTGGATTGGAATTTAAACTTATAAACTTTTATACCTAAATTAAGTTTACTTTATCATTCCAGCCGGTTCTGTGCCAATACTACTCGTTGTCATGGGCTCGCTTTCATCTGTAGCTATTGTTATTATGATTGTGATGCTGGTGATTGTTTATATGAAACGCACCAATAAGAAACCCATGCCGGCGGATGTCATACCGGAGGCATCACGTGGCGGTGATAAATTGTCCGGTTTGAAGCACGAATTGCGTGCCAAAGCTTACGATGTCGATTACTCGGAGGCGGGCAGCGATGGATTGGCAATCAATCTTACGCAGACTCCAATGCCGGATGTGCAAATGAAGGGTGCTACGCTAGGTGTGCCACTGGCGGGACCAGTGAAGTTGGATGACAGGTGAGATTGGAAGCATTTCATTCTATTTGAAACTACTTTTTTATTATTTACTGAATTTCAATGAAAACCACACAGATTTTCCGGCGAATTCAGCTACAGCCGTCAATGTCATATCAAAAACTTAAAGAATCAAGACTACAAAGAGACTGTCAACGGTTATGCGCCCTACTTTGAATATGCGCTCGACTATAGTGCGCCCACTGAGGGTGGCAAGCCCGGCGCTGGTGTCGCCGGCAGCGGTGTTCAGAAGACCCAAAGTGGCACCATCAATTCGGCCACGTTACCACATTATACAAATCCCGTTACAACGACCGGCAATCTGAGTTTGCCACGCAATCGTAACGATGCGCCGCAACAAAGTACCGCACAAATGGGTAATGGATTCCTGGGTAAGTTTATTTATAAATATCTTTGTTATCCTTTCATTCACTAAAGATCGCTTCTTTGCCCTTTAGCCGGTCAATCACTCCTACAGAACGGCATCGACAGTCGCTTCAGCGCCATCTACGGCAACCCCTACCTACGTTCGAACTCATCACTACTACCGCCCTTGCCACCGCCCAGCACGGCCAACCCCGCTGCCACACCGGCGCCACCACCTTACCAACGGCACCATCATCACTCCAGCGCGGGCCAGCATGCGAATATGAATGGTGGTATCGGTGTGACAGCACTAAAAAATTTCAACGCCGTAACGGGCATGGTCAACAGCAGCAGCAGTAACAATGGTGGCGCCGGCAGTATGAGCGGTAGTAGTTCGAATTTGACTGCGAGCAGTAATACGCTCGCGGCAATGACACCGCTAACACAATGTGCGCCCATCTCGACGGCGACACCTGTTACAACAACAGCGGCGGTGTCTATAGCGGTGGCGCAAAGTCCCTCCGGCCAATTTATACTACCGTCGAACGGCAGCGCTAAGCAGGGCGCACTCGCTACGCATGTCTAAGAGAATCTGTGTAGGCGCTAGCGCTCAAGTAGGCACCTTTTATGCACGTACACAACAGCACCCTGTATACAATTTGAAGCACCTTGTACTTTAGTCGCGCACGCTATACAATTGCCGCCGCCATCGCCTCCGTAGCCGCAGCCGCAACGGCAGCAGGAGGAGTAGGAGCAGAAGCAACAGCCAGTATCACGCGTCCTTATACCTATGTCAATGCTACGCACACGCACATATGTATGTATGTATATATATGTAGTGCAACTAAACATATACGAGTATATAGCGAGTATATATTTATTTAAGACTACTTACGGGTCAGCTCACTGTGAGTAAAACTGACCCGTCCATATCACTAGCGTATCTGTAGTGTAAATTTTTTTAAAGATTAAAATTAAAACTATTGTAAATCGCTATTAACTGATAAAGCAAGCAGAGATTTTAGTCAATTAGTAAAAGTTGTAAATTTTTAAAGGTAAAATTATTAATAAAATAAAATATTTCAGTGTTATCATGTGCGAGGATGTGTTGTTATAGTAATAAAAAAAATGTAATAAAACAATCGAAATATAAATCATTAAAAAATAAAATAAAGGTAAAATAAAATAACAGAAATTAAAATAGATTAAAAAAACTAATAATATGAACTAAAATAAATAAAATAAACCAAAAAAACTAAAATAAAAAAATAATTAATAAATAAAATAAAATAAAATATATAAATAAAAATATAAAAAATTGAAACAAATTAAATCAATTAAAACAAAATAATAAAATAAATAAAAGCCATAAATAAAATCCAAATAAATAAACTGAAGTAACATAGAAGAGAAATAAAATTAAAGTGGACTAAAAAATAGATGTGAAAAAATTAAATAAAAAATAAAGTAAATACAAAAAAAAACTACTAAAACAAGAAATAAACATACCATAAAAATTAAATCAAATAAACTAAAATTAAAATACAATAGTAATATTAAAACTGTATCTAAAGACAATATAAACAAATTACGATAAATTAAAATAAAAATAAATAAAATAATAAAAATAAAATTAAATTGGGGTCAAATAAATAAAAATTAAATAAATCATAAATATAATTGAATTAAAAAAAGGAAAACTAAAGTTAACAAAAAATAAATAAATAATAGTAAAGTAAAAGAAAACAAAACATAAGACAATTCAATAAAATAATATAAATAAAAAAATAATATGAATAATATATCCAAATAAAATGGATTTTCTTTTTTATTCATTCCAAAAACTAAATAAAATTAAATTAATAGACAAAATAAGTTAAACAAAATAGAACAAAATTAAATTAAATTATTTAAATTAAAATTAGACAAAATTAATTACATTAAAATTAAGATAAAATGAATTAGAAAGACTAAAAAATAAAAAATTAAATTAAATAGAATGACCATAAAAGAAATCAAAGTATAAAGTAAATTAAAATAAATAAAAACAGAGTAAAATATGTGATAAATTAAAAAAAATAATAATAATTTAAAAACGTGAAAAGTATGATAATATTAAAAAAAATGTAATTTTAAAATAAATCAAAATAAATTAAAGTAATAAAACAAATATAAATAAAATATGGAAAATTTGAATTTACCTAAAAAAAAATGTACAATAAATAAATAAAAAGTAAATTGATGAGAATAAAATCAAAGGAAACAAGTGAAAACGAATGAACAAGAAAAAACAGTAAAAAATTATGAATAAAAATAAATAATAAAAATAAAAAATAAATAAATAAAATAAAATTAACTCGAACTAAAAAAAAATTAAAATTAAATTAAATTAAATTAAATATAATAAATAAAATTGAAACTAAACCAAAATAAAGACAAAAAAATAAATGAAATTAAATAAAGAAATAAAATTAAAAAAAAATTAATTATGTTAAATGAAATTAAATAATATAAAATAAAATATATTAAAGCAATTCAAAATTAAATCAAATCAAATTAAATCAAAAGAAAAATTCATAAATATCAAGTCAAATAAGATAAAAACTAAATCATATTAAATATAAGAATAAAATTAAATAATAAATTATATGAAACAAAATGAAACATAATAAGATTAAAAAATAAAAATTATTAGAACAAAAATAAATTTAATTTAATATAATTAAATTGAATGAAATTTAATTTTACAAAATAAAATTGAATTAAATAAAAAAATTAAATCAAAGAAGCAAATTAAAATGAATAAAATAAATAAAATTCAAAATGTAATAAAATATCATGAATAACAAATAATTAAAATAATGTAAGTTAAAATGAAATAAATTAAAAAATTAATACAACAAACTAAAATTAAATGAAATTCTATTGATTATAAAAATAAGAAAGTATATAATAAATAGACTGAAAACCTGTCACAAAATAAAGTAAAATATTGAAACAAATAAATCAAGCTAACACAGAAGTGAAATGAAATAAAATAAAATAAAACAGAAAAAAATTAAAAAATAAACAAAAATATTAAGAATTATGTAATAAAATAGACTAAAAACTGGTATAGAAAAAATTTAATTCTAGTAAATAAAGTAAATTCAATAAGAAGTAAAATAAAATCATAAATAAAATAAACCAAAGTAAATAAAAAAACAAAAAGTGAAATAAAGTTATATTAATGAAAAATTAAAATCAAGTGAAAAAAATAAATTTATATATAAAAATAAAATATAGATACAAATAAACAAAATAAAAACTTATACATATAAATTTTTAAAAATTTAATTAAAAAAAATAATATTGAATTAAATTAATAAATAACTCTAAATTGAAAACAAAATGAATTTAAATAATAATGAATAAAAAGTAAATTAAAAAATTAAACATATAAAAAACTGAAAGCATTGAAAAAATAAAATAAAGTGAAATTGAGTTGAATAAAATATAAATTATATAAATAACACACATTCCTCATTATGATTCCCAACAAAGAACAATGAAATTATCGTCGTATACTCATATCAGCGAAAGAAATTTTAAATTTTACAAACGAAAAACAAACAGATCCTGGATCTTATTTTGATCGACAGGTGAATAGACGAAAGTTGAATTCTTAACGTATTGTGATTATTAGCGTTAATTATCTATGAAATAAAAATTAAATAAATAAAAATATTAGATCATTACATACTTTTCATTGGAAGTAAACGAAAAAAATATAAAAAAACTAGCATCAATCCTAACAATATCGGCTACAAGAAAATGCTAAAAATTACAAACAAAAAAATATAATTTAATAAAATGTTAAAAAAAAACTAGAATAACTATTTGAAATACGGCATTGTATGCTAGTGGAAGTTAGAGAGCGAATAACTGATGTAATTAATTAAAAAATAAAAATCAAATATATATATGTATAAATTATAACAACAACAAAAAACAAAGAAGAAATTATACGAAAAATGCCTGTAGTTAGTTCCATGTAAAAATCAAGCAACAAGTTTTTTATAATTCTAAATTCTATAAAATGAAAAATTAGTTAATAGTTTAATAAAGATTTTAATTAGCAAATAATTCAATTATGTATGTACGAGTATGTAATAAATTATAATTAATTCCTTTACGCAAAAGTGTGCAACACAACAAAAGTGTCAAGAAGATATTGCTTAATTTTAAAAGGATTTAATTTCACCAAAATAGAGATGTTAAAAAGGAAATAAAAAATTATGCATTTAGAAAATAATATTATATAATATGTATGCATGATGGGTATGTGAATATGTTAGCGTATGAGCGTGGTGAGTGGTTGATTTGAATTTGAATTTTCTCTGAGGTTTATTTATTTTTATTTTTATTTTTTTGTATTTCGATGTATATATACATATTAAATCACTACTTGCATATATTTATATTTATAAATCTTAAATTTTTGCTATTATTTAAACAATTAATTGCTGTAAATACCAACATTCTGTTGTCCTATGATTTACTGCATATTTGTAACAAATAAAATTTGTTAAAAATTTTAAAAGTAATTTAAAGTTTCATTTAACGTTTATTAATGTTTATGACATGTTTATTTTAAACTTATTTTTAATTTTTTGTTTAAGTCTGTAAAAAAATATATATATGAAAATTCTGTAATATTTGCTAAATAAGTTTATCTAGCTTTTTGCTTATTGTAAATACACTACTTTATTTATAAGCGCAATGTATGAATGGAAATTAAATTTAATTAATTTAACCGAAATATTTAAATAAGTCATAAACGAAATCTAAGCGCTAAAAAAGATGCATATGAAATAAAAATTAAAAACAAAATATAAATATACGTTGCATTTATTTTTATTTAGAACGCTATTTTTGTTAAAAAAAAATCAGCAAAATATTCTTCTTCTTCTTCTTCTTTATTGGCCGATTATAGCCGAATCAGAAATAGCGCGTCATTCATTCCTTCTCTTCGCTGTTTAACTCCAGTTAGAAATACCAAGTGAAACCAGGTCCTTCCAACGGATTGGATGTCTTCCGCTTCCTCTGCTTCCACCAGCGGGTACTGCATCAAAAATTTTCAAAGCTGGAGTATTCTGATCCATACGGACCGCATGACCTAGTCAACGCAGCCTTCTCCATCTTCTTCATTAGCTGAACTATGTCAATGTCGCCGTATATCTCATACAGCTCACTATTCCATCCAGCCAACGTAGACCACCGTAAATCTTACCCAAAACCTTTCTCCGAAAACACCAAAGGCCGACTCATCAGATGTTGTCATCGTCCTCCGCACCATATAACAGAATGGTGGAGTGACTTTTATAGTTTGGTTTTCGTTCGCCGAGAGAGGACTTTACTTTTAAAGTAGCACCTGTTGGCAAGAGTGATTCTGCGTTGGTTTGCCAGGCTGACATTATTGTTGGTGTTAATACTGGTTCCAAGATAGATGAAGTAATCTACGACTTCAAAGTTATGACTGTCAACAATGCGTGACTATTTGCTTGATGACAATAGACCCATATCATTTGCTTCATTATCCAGTCTGGGGAAAGCAGAACTCACGGCGCGATTGTTGAAGCCAATCAACCAACGGCGTACGACACTCTTACAGATGATTGTACCTTCTCTACTCAGCTCCGCAGTAATAAATTGAAAAAGTCACACGATAAGGAATCACCTTGACTGAAGCCTCGTTTAGTAAAATCAATTTCGATTGATTGATTTAATTGTTGTTTGAAAGTTGTCTGCCATGCTGAGGTGTAGATTGCGTGAAGTAACAATTCATTCCCATTTCAACTTTGCTGCTCCCGTCTTGAGGTGTGGCTGTGAAAAGCACAGTTTTTCTTTATTCTAAGCCACCTCCGAACGGCCGAGATATTTTTAAGAGAGGCTTTTACTCCATGTCATAAATACACTTGGAGAGCTTGACATTCCCTGCCGAGGGATGACCGCAATTATTGTACAAAAACTGGTCAAACCAGGAGTCAAACCCTGACATTTTCAATGTTAGTACGCAATGCTAACCACTCGGCTATTGCGACCACCAAATTGATATTTACTATTATTTATTTAAGGAATGCATTTTTATATATTTAAACAGTGACAAATTTCAACAAAAATATTTCTGATATAAATTTCTTAAAAATAAATTTTCATGACTTTAATAAAATTTTTACGGCGATCCTACGTTAATACAAAGGGTGTTTTTTTATACATTTGGTTTTCAAGAAGAAATAAAATGCATATAATTTTATGTTATGACCAACAATTTAGCTTTATTATAAAGACAAGCGTTTGCCAATTTCTTTTAAAAGTGATTTCCGGCAAGTAAGTGATGCTGCTGCCTCGAATAAATTCCAACCGAGATGACCAATTTTCCGAATATTCTCTTCCAAGGTGTCAATCTTATGGGCAGAATTTCCATCTGCGAATAGCTGCTGAATCGCCACGAAACCGACCCATTTCTGAAGCTGATGGTGACTGATAATGGAAACTAAATCACTTACAGCAATCACAAATGAAATCAATTGTGGTCTAACTTCGAGCATGTACTGTCAGCAATTGGACCGTCCCAGCTTTGGCCAACAGGAAGGGAATTGTGTTTCATCAAGACAACGCAAGACCACACACATCGATAGTGACGCCAGAACCTCCGAGAGCTTGGTTGGGTGATTCTTATTCATGCATCGTAAAGTCAGAACCTCGCAGCAAGTGATCTCACTGGTGAAGAATTGGTCTCAAGAGAAGTATGTGAGAATCGATTGTCCAAATTCTTTGCCAATAGGTACAAGGGTGTCTATGAGAGAGGCCTAATGACATTAACTATCTTCAACGGTGCATATTTAATATAAATCAGATAATTCTAACTATGGTAAATAAAGCCTGGAAATTGAAGCAAAAATAATGGAATACTTTTTACTAGACCTAATAGTAACAGCTTGATACGAATTTTGTAATATTTCAATTAATTTGTAATATTTTTTTATAATAATTCTATGTATATTTCACATCGCATTGGATATATTTTATAAAAAGGCATCCTTCGAAAAAAACTATATAAAATCAAGCTATATGAAAATAAGGTATTTTCAATTAGAACCTCGAAGTTCGGTCAGAATAATGCCCACTTTATATTCCTTGACAAAGAAAAGAAAATTGCTTATCCCTTTGTTATTGTGCCATTGGGATATGTTTTTGCTGTGGTACCAAGCTCATACAAGCGCCTGTGCGTATGCAACATATAATGTAAAATTTATGTTACGAAGATACTTTCTATTTTTTATTTTTTTTCTAAATGACTCTTATTTTCAATTGGGATAAATAATTATAACAATACTGTCCTGTACACACACACACATATATATGTGTCCTTTATAGATGTTTAGGCGATACTTAGTCGAAATTTTAGCTTAGATTTTTACTACAATACATGACGTGCTCACGAAAATATGGTGTCGCTGATGGATTTTTTTCGTGGTTTTTTTAACTTTAAGCAATGACTTTCAGTTTTTTCTTGTTAATCGTGTTGCTGAATACAGGGGAAAAAATTAATAACATACAAATAAATTAAAAATTAACTACAATTAGTTTTTTGCTTTCGCAAAGTAACCACATTTTTTTTATAATTATTAGCCACTGTGGCACATGGTCAAGAGTTGCCAGAATATGCAGAATATATAAAATTTCAAACCAGGTGGCAATTGTAACTATTCTTTTATGATAAAATGCGCAATTAACACAATTTTTATTTATTTATTTAATTAATATATTTATTTATCTAACGTTGTTGATTTATATTTTTATTATCGAAACACAGGGCGCTGAAGGGGCATTCAATATTTTCGTATGGACCATGGCATAAAGAAAATTACTGGAATTTAAATTAAATTAAATTTAATTAAAATTAATTTTGGATTTCTCACTTGTATTTTTGAATATATTAATATATTTTTATTTAAATTAAAAACAGAAGAGAATAGACGGAAACTGTTTTTAAAAAAAAAAATTCCTACCTGTTATTATATACGCACTACACAGTGCACATTAATATGGGTAAATTTAATTTTTTTGACAAATTAAATGTTTGAGTATAGATTTTTTAATAATAACTGTAAATTAGGTATTATTTGCGTAATTTTTTTATTTACTGCAACAAATATTTTTTTCTCCAGGATATTTAAGGTTTTCTGCAGTTAACACACTTATTTTCAGTTATTTATAATATTATTCAACAGTTTTCGTTTTTTTTTTTTATTTAACTAACCGCAAATTGCTACTGTTTTCCGGTTTCTATGCAAATTTCTATATAAGAATATAGAATTGATTAGTTTTTATACTTTTCAGTAGTGAATGTTTACAAAAACATACATCTTTTGCCATAAACAAGACCACAAACGTTGTTGCATTTGAAATATTCATTGAGGAAATTGTAGTATTCCCACAATTCGCATGCCAACTGTTGCGATAAAGAAATATAATTCATATTATTTCACAACAATTTACTTATTTTTTAATACATTTATTAAATTTTATCAACATTTAGTTGGATTTTTTTTTAAAATAAATAAACACAGTTCCTGTGCTAAAAAAAAAGTATATCGAAAGCGGATGTTTTAGCATTTTATATATACATAATGACATGTTTATATATTTTTTCACATCAAAATGAGAGAATAATAAAAGGTTAGCTAATGCCTGGCAAGAATTGCCTAGCAAATAAAATACACGTGTCACTTTTGAAGAAAATAACAAATTTCAAAAATGGTTTAACACCTAAAAAATACTCGAAATTGTACAAAAATCACACCAGAAAAGTAATACAAAATAACTGCTAATTTTGTGCACTTTAAATTTGAAAAATACCTGAATTAATTATGAAAAATTATAATATACCATTATATTGCCAAATGTCACCGAATTTAAATTTCTCACACCCCAAACTACTGTTCAAAATACACGGTAAATAAATTAGCATGTGAATTTTTAAAATTTTCTTAACAAAATCAATTTAAATTTCTTCATAACACTCTGTGTTTTTCGCGCACACCAAAACGTTCCCACTCATACCACAGCTTAGTGTGGATGTTAAGAGCCAGCCATTTTGAAACGAGACTCGTTGGGCTCAAGCAACACTGCTTGCGCTGAGCCGCATTTCAGGTGTCTGTTTCAATTGTGCTCAGTTTTGTTTTTTTCCCGAATATCCAAAGCATTTCTCTCACTGCACATACAAACGCCGCTCAAACCGTATATGCTCTCTCGCAATCTCGCAATCTCGCACTCGCCGACTCTCCAATCGGTAGCGCCGTTATTGTTCTGATGGTGGTGGCGCGCAGCTTGTTTGACATTGCCTTCTGAGCTCAGCTTGCTAACCGCGGCGCTCATAATAGTTTGTGACGCGAAGTGAGTAGTGTTATTGTATACGTTAACCGGATGGACGGCTGTTGATGATGGCGACGGTTTGAATAGAAATTCAATTTGAAAAAGAAAAAGAAAACAAGTAAAATATAAAACGTGCAACAACAATAGTATCTGCATTGAATTATTCAAATTCTGCAAATAAGAAAACAGTGTATGTATGTAAGTGTTGTTTTAATGGAATTACGGTTGTAGATATTCCGCGCCTATGCGGTAATGAACCCAAATTTCATTGTGAATTTATTCTATGGTGCACAAAATAGCGAAAAAGTAAAAAAGAAAATTAAAAGAAAATAAAAGTATAAGTAAAAGGTGTAAAGAAGAAAATTAAAATCAGTGCATATAATAAATGCAATTTTTGTCCTTTTATATGGCTAAATGCAGTAATGTGTGAAATGCAGCTGCATGCGTCCATCAGAAGCACCACCACCAACACCAGCAGTAAGTGGTAAAAAAGAAAAACATCAGCAACGCCGTCGCTAGCGAATTTTGCTACTTTTTATCCAGCCATTACGTCCATGGAATGGTCTCTTGAAGCGCGTTGGAATTTAATTGAAATTAATTTCATCCGGTTAAACAAATTTTGTAAATTTTGTATTTAGAAAAGTAAAACAACGAAAATCGGCGACAAAAAAGGAACATTAAACGAAAATTATTGCCAAACACGATAATTAATCTACAGTGTGCGAAAACGTAAAAAAGTGTCTGAAATAAAATGTATAAAACATAATTCTGTGTGCATTTTTACATGAAAGTAAAGAAAAGGAAAATTTCAAGGCATCAAGGCGAAGTGAATTAAATGCATCGATGAAGCAACAACGCAAAGACTTTCAAATTGGAAAATTTGCATATTGAAAATTGTATTTATGATACATTAAGAAATAATTTATATGACGTTGAAAAAATTGTTTAGTGTTAGAAAAGGAAAAAAAACAGGACTTTTTTTTAGTAATAAAACTAAAACTGTGTTGCAAATATCGGTTTATGTGTAAAAAAAATCAATAAAAAAATTATTTTCTAATACTATAAACATAATGTGCAAAAATCAAAGCTTACTTGTTTAATTACTCTCATACTAAAGTGTGTATTATATATAAAATATTATATATAACTCCCGATTAGTTGGCAGTAAAAAAGGAATTAGACAAATCACTTAAAAAACGAACGAATTAAAATCCTCGAAACATCAAGTCTGATTAAAACATAATTACTAATTGGAAAAATATGGTACTTCAAAATATGTGATTTATGTAAATAAAAAAAATGTTATTCTGAAAGAAATTATATTCTTACATTTATCAACGAGTGCTTGCTTAACGATAACGAAAAGTTTCTTACATTTCAATTGCAACGCCAGCGCATAAACGCATGCGCTTAGGTGTTGTTAATAAAATTGTGCTTTTATAAATTGTTTAAAAAATATATAAAATTATTTAACGACGAAGGAATATAAAACTGGATTATCAAAATGTGGCTGTTGATCAACAACAACACATTTCCTAAATCGGATATATTTTGGATAAAACTACTAACATCTCTGCTGCTAATATGTGGATTTATTGGTAGCGGTAAAGCGGCGGGTAAGTGAAACGCAATACTTTTTTTTTAAAGAAATAAATCCAAAAAAAAATTAAAAAATATGTAATAATTAAAAAAAGTCGCAGGTAACCATAATATTTTAAAACATATACATTTCTTCAAATACATATATATGTAACAAAGAGTGTATATAATCATAAAAATTTAACATTTTAAATTACAACCCCTTTTACAACTATTTTAGTAAACATTTCTGCTTTTATATGTACAATCTTCATCTGCTTAGTTACCACTTTTTACCAACGAATATTGACTTATATGCTACTCCTTCTTCGTTTAATCAACATTCTCTACATCATAATTTTCAACATTTTACCAAGTCTCCTATTCTTCGCATATTCTCTTACCATTCCTTTTACATTTACCTTCTTCTCCTTTTTTCACATACCTATATCTACTCACAAATATTGCATTTTCTTCGTTCATACATGGTATTTGCTGTGGTCACCATTTTCGAAGACTCTATGTATTTGGTGTTGTTTCTTCAGAAGGTTTTGTCATTTCTTGCTCTTGGTCTTGGTCTCATTGCTGCACTCTTGCATTTATTCGGCTTATGTATTTTCTTCAACCACTCAATTTTTAACACTCACCTCTCTGTAATTTCTCCTAACCACTTATTTAGCTATCCAGTCAGTCAGACAGGCAGCCAGGCAGATAGTCAGTTGTTCGACCAGCCATTTTGTTTCCGTCTACGGCAGCAAATCTGGATCGAGACTCGTTCAGGATCATATTGCCTTTTGGCAGATACATTCAAACTCACACACATACACACACACACACACACGCAATCACAAGCGGTTGATCGCATTGTGTATTCAACGTGCAACAAAATCTGTATCTGAGCATAAATACTTGGATATGTACTCATACATACATACATATTAAAATGCATGTGAATATGTGTTTGCATAGGTATATACACGTATAGGTGTGCGTAACTGCTGTAGCGAGATTTCAGCGGAATTTTAGTATCTACAAGCAAATCTATCCTAATTGAGTTCTGTGGAATTCGTTCATTAGTAGATATTTTCGTTCTCTATGTTGCCTTTGAAATGATTTTATGTTCTTATAATTAACATTTTTTGCTTATTTGAAAAGTATAATAGCGATGGAACAATTTAGCAAAATTAAAAAAGAAAATGCGTTGATGATTTTTTGGTTTTTATAATTGTTATTTCGAAAATCGGTATATAAATTTATACATACGTATATAGACTGCAATTGGAGCAGTCATTCTAGTATAGAAAAGCTCTGTTAATCGATTAGGTAAAATAAATACCTGCATGGATGTTCTGTTGAAACTATTTGAGCTTTTATAATAATATATATATAATAATATAATTATAATAGGTACAATAATTTTTTAATGTAATCTTTAGTCATTTTACAGCCCCTGATTTTTATTACTTTATGCTAATTTTAGAGACATTTTCTTTATAAATCAAGCATTATGCCTTTCAAAATATTTTTATAAATTTGTTTTTTACCAATTTCTTTATAGAAGTAAAATAATATTTTATTTTTTTAATATTCGAATTACGTTGTTAAATAATAAATAACTTTTGGTATAAATTTCTAAAATTTAAATATTAATAAAGTTTTTTAATTGTTCAAGGAGAACAAAAAACTAATTTGAAATATTCCAATAAGAGCCGAGTTTGCAAATTTTATTAGCAATTATTTAGACATTATTACTAAGTAAACACTATAGTTGCCTATATTAAGATTGCTTACAAATATTTTAATTAACAATTAATTTTAAACTTAATGCTAGGCCTGTATTATCTATTTTCAATATTTTAATTATTACATAGTTCTTCTCAAATAATTTAAGCATGTTTTTTTATTTTGTCTGTCTCTTTTTATCAAACATTCATTTCAACCGAATTGTTCTACTTTTTATTTATTTTATTGTATTATTTACAAATTTTTTTATTTTCCTTTATTTTATTTTTATTATTGCTTTACATCTTTTATTTATATTATTTTATTTAAATTTAATTTTTTTTATTAATATTTCCTTATTTCATTTCATTCATAATTATTTGAATTTATTTAATTTTTTTACTTTTCTTATTTTATTTAATTTTTTTTTTAATTTTTGTTTATTTCTGTTTATTAAATTTATTTTTATTTTAATTCTTTTCTTATTTAATTTTTTGTATACTTTATTTAATTTTATTTTGTTTTAAATTTTTATTATATTATTTTCGTTCGGTTTAATGTATTTTATTTCATTTTTTTAATTTAATTTTATTTTATGTTATTTTGTCCAATTAAATTTTTTTATTTTATTTTTTTATTTTTATATTTTACATAAGTTTGTTTTAAATTTTTTTGTTTTTATTTTATTTTGATTTTATATTATTTTATTTCTCTTATTTTACTTAATTTTATTTAATTCAAATTACATTTTTATTTAATATATTTTATTTATATTTTCAATTTTAATTTATTTTTTATTTTAATTTAATTTAATTTCATTTTGTTTTATTGTACTTTGTTTTATTAAAATATATTTTTTCTTGTCTATTTTATATATTTTTATTTTTCATTAATTTGGTTAAATCTTTTATTTTATTTTTATTTTTATTCTATATTATTTTATGTTATTTTCTTTTTTAATTTTTTATTCTTAATTTTTTGGTTTTAATTTTTTATTATTTTATTTTTATTTTATTATATATCCAATTATTTAATTTTTTTTATATTTTATTTTTATAACAAGTTAAGATAATTTTCTGCTTCTTTTTTAGATAACAAACATAACATACACTTGTCTCTCAAAAGCTTTCCCACAAACTTTTTCCCAGCGTCTGCAATTATATTTATTATGGCTTTTGAGATTTCGACCACCGCAATAAAGTATTTATGCTTTTCTGCAATCCTTTTCATTAAGTAGGACTTAATCTGTTTGTAAATATTTTTCATTATGAGAACAACGAACTTTCGAATTTTATCGCCAAAAAGGGCAATGAAATTGATTAAGAAAAAATAGGAAAAGAGAACTGTGACCATATGAAGTCATTTAAGTGCAGATTTCTTATCGCCTGCTCAGTGAAATTCAATATTTAACTACTCAAAACACAAATTTCACTGATAAATTTCGACAAATATAATATAAGTATAAACAAAAACAACTGAAGAAGATTAATTCTCATGTACATTGTAAGAAGCGGCTTTAGGTATGAGTGAAATGAAAATTGTAGTGAAGTTAAAGAGATTTTTTTTTGAAATTTTCAGTAATCTCGAGCGAGATATATTTGAGAAGCTTTCTTCTAACGTTTTGAAATTGAAAATATTTTTTAAAGAACCGAATGTAGATCAAACCGAACTCATAAGAGAGAATAAAAGTCATTTAACAGCTTTCCTAACCCAAATTAAATGATGTTTGTATTATAGGAATATTCTGGGCATAAAAAATTAACGACTATTTTGAGAAAAATTAAAACTCATTTTCTAACCACTTGATTTTATGACAAACTCCCTAAATACGCTGTCAACCACATACATATCTATGAACATTTATATGTAAATATATACATACTTACATGTGATGCACGTCTATGAAAGAGTCAATAGAATTCATAACGAACGTGAGACACAAATTAAAACTACGTCACATACATATATACATACGTGTACATACATATGTGAGTGCATTATGACTACGATGCCGATGCGCATGTGCAAAGACGAAAAGACATTGGCTTTGCTCACAAGCTTCTTAGCCAAGTTTAATAATAATGAAGGTGCGCACATACACACATGTACATATGAGAAAATAAAAAAATAGAAGCATGGAAAAACTCCAACTCCATCATGTGTTTGTACATACATACATATTTATTGCGCATGCGTACATTTATTGGTTCATTCAATGCTTTGTACAATACCTCTACACACGTGTATGTATGTGTATGTATGTAGCTCGGGAATTTTTATGTATTTTCATAGTACAACAAATACTTGTGCGGCATTTTGCCTTTGTAATTAACTACGAGTAAGTATTTTCAAACAGCCAATGCACTGACTATCCCACGTACATACAGACATGCATACATACATACATACATACATACATACATACATACATAGTACTAGGCAAACATACAATTCTGCATACATATGTACATATGTATGTATAGTATGGCATATGTTTGCGCGTAAATAAACGAAGAACAACAATAAAGCTAATATTAGTGTTTGTATGTTATGTGTACATATATACATACACACAGGCATACCTGTATGCCCCACGGCCTGGCCGCCCTTTAACATTCAAGCCAACTCACCTTTAAGCCATTTGCTTGAGACGCCGCTATGCTATGGATATGTCTTCATGGCGCTCAGTTAGCTAACATATAAAAACACATGCATACAAACATAATCTAAGTACATACATACATATGTATGTAGATATGTAGACCTGTTTGTCATTCATAGACAGGAAATTTAACAAGCTAAACACTAAAATACACTAAAATACAAAAGAAAAATATCAAATAATATTAACAAAAATACACACACACACACATAATTAAGTTTAAATGTGTTTGTTGTTGGAAAAAATGCGCTTAAATATTTGCTCAGCCCGCTTTTGTAAGTCATGTCCGTCCATGCCGGTGTCACTCATAACGTCAACTTTTATCTGTTTGTACGAGTGTCTGTAAGTGTGTATGTGTGTGTGTCGCTACCTCTCGATTTCCTGTGAATTCTACTTGCTACACATTTTTGTTTTTTAATTTTTTGCTTGTTTTTCTTCTTTCATACTTTTTACTCAAACATTTGCACTTATTTACCCAAAATGTAAATATATGTATGTACATATGTATGTATAATTGTGTGCGTATGTTTTTAATTTCTTACGAAATACCTACATACTTACATACATACATTTTATGTTGCTTCATTATTTGTAAATCGGTTTGCGTCAGTCCAGTACAACGCCCCTAATCATATGTCAATAATTTGCATTATTCTAACAAAAACAAAAATTAAAAAAAAAATAATAATAATAAAAAATTATCAGTCAGCACTGACCAAAGTTTGCTGACATTGCTGATGGAGCACACTTTGAAAAATATACATATGTATATATTTATGGCTCTTCTGAGTAACTAAGTACACATTACTTTTGTTGTTGTTGTTGTTGTTTTTTTTTTTTTTGCCTACTTTTGCTGTCATAATAATTTCGTTAGAGTTTCTTTACTTTGCCATTCATTCACTCGCCCATTTACAGAAGCAATCAATAAGCCATTCACTGTATGCTAAAAAAAAAGAATAGAAAAAGCAAAAATACAGAGTAGATATTTTAATACAATACATGTGTATGCACTTACATGTGCCGCGGATCGTGCGCCAAGCACAGGATCGCCATCACGCCTAAGCCAAAACCCCACTCGTTGGCCGGCAGCCGTCAGCCATCAGCCATCAGCCATCAGCCGCCAGCCATCACCAGGCGGCACTTAATCGTCAAACTACATATGTGTGTGTGTATGTGTGAACTCCTATGTAAGTTTCTACTAGTCCACACAATAATAGACGTCATTGTTTCGACCAAACGGCGGTTGGTTATAATGTAGCACTCATTTTGGCGAGCGTTCGATGATGATAAATACTACTCAGCGGCGATAGTGTGTGCAAATAAGTCACGCTTAAGCTGTTCTTCTTGATTGCATATTTTGTTTGCACACATGTAGCTAAGCTATAGATAGCAAGTCTAGTTTCTTATATGTGTATTTGCTGTATATGTTTGTATGTATGTCCATATCCACATACATATGTATCTATATGTATATGTATGTAGGTACATCCTCTTTGGCATTTTTTATGCAAATATTTATTTCCTGGCAATTTCACTTTTTATTTTTATTTTTTTGCTATTTTTCTACATATTATTCCTTCTTATATCGCTTAATCCACTCATTATTTATTTACTTGCTTACTTTTTGTACTTATTTTTTTTTTTTTGCTAAGTGCTGTGTGCTATGCAAATTTTTTAATTTTCAATCAACATTTGCTTACTTACAGTCCATCATTTCACTTGCTTTTCAAACTCTTCTGCTTAGCCTATAGGTGGACAACTGATGATCCTTTATTCCAAAAATATGTGCTCAAACTCTTTGACATTGTATCGGGGAGGGGAATGAAGCGAAGTCAAGTAGTAGCAACTGGTCAGATATTGTGTTGTGATGTTGTAGTTGAATTTATCATTGAACGTGAATCAATTCATTTTAGTAGACGACTACTAGTCTTGGTACATAAAATGTGCATACCGTTCATGCCATAAGCATAATTAATATTTTAACATACTTCCGTATTTATAACAGCCCACCTCTCTTCCCTGATTTTTAAGTAATTAAAAATAAAAAAAATACTATACAATACCCGTTCATAATACATCAAAGCCTATCGAGTTTCCGAATTAAGCTGCTGAGAAAGCAATTTTTTTTATTTTATTTTATTTTATTTAGTTCATTTAATTTATTTTTTACTTTAAATTAATTAATTTAATCTTAATAAACTTTTTTTTAATTGTATTTGAATTTTATTTGCTTATTTTTTTTTATTAAATTTTGTATTTAATTTAATTAATTTATATTTTTTCTTTAAATTAATTAATTTAATCTTAATAAACTTTTTTTTAATTGTATTTGATTTTTATTTGTTCATTTTTTTATTAAATTTTTTATTTAATTTAATTAATTTATTTTCACTTTAAATTAATTAATTTAATCTTAATAAACTTTTACTTAATTGTATTTGATTTTATTTATTTATTTCATTTTATTCAATTTTGTATTTAATTTATTTTATTTTATTTTGTTATAATATATTTAAATTAAATTAATTTTCGGTGTTATATTTTGAGCTTTAAGGCCGTTAAATTGAAAACAAACACATTTGTTTCTTTTCCTGCCCCTACGCGTTGCGATACCATTGGTATCTTCTTCAGACTTATTTTACTTTTTACATTTTTACATTGGCCCAAAATACAAACCAAAAATTAATTAATTATTTTTTTTTAATTTTTTCATTTTATGTTTTATATTTTAGCTTAGTTTATTTTAATTTACTTTATATTATATTATTTTATTTTCTATTTTCCTTTTCTTTTATTTTATTTTAGTTTCTTTATTTTATCTTATTTTGTGTTAGTTAGTATTTTTTTATTTTATTTTATAAAATTTTTTTATTCTTTCAAATCTCTTTTATTTTATTTTTTTTTTTAAATTTTAATTCACTTTATTTTAATTTTATTTTAAATAATTTACTTCTACTTATTTATTTGAAAATAATTTACTTCATATATTTATTTAATTTTATTTTATTTTATTTTATGTTGTATTATTTTATATTATATTATTTTCTTTTCTTTTATATTCTTTTATTTCTTACTTATTTTATTTTATTTTTATTTTTTGTTATATTATTAAATTTTTATTTCAAAATTTACCTTTTTTTCATTTAATATTATTTGGCTTCATTTATTTATTTTGTTTGAATTTATTATATTTCATTTAATTTTTTTAAATTTTATTTTGTTTGAATTTATTATTTTTTTTAACTCTTAGTCTCTTGGTGAGCCTCTCTTACCTGCCTACCTCTTTGTTAACCTGTCACCCATCAGAACTTAATGAGTATTGCCTTCAGTTTATGTGACCTTTGCTTTTGTCACATTGGAGATAGCATAACTCTGATTTTTATCAGTTGGCAAGCTTCAGTTCGAGTTCGGAATTCACAGCTGTGGCCGGCTTCTCAGCAATTGCTTATTGGTACGAGTAGTATAATGATGATGACTATACAACAATAACGACATAGTATAGCGCATATCTGTCGAAAATCTCACCCTGCATACCTTTGACTGTCAGCCTCTGTACGTTTATTTGGTTTCGGACAGATTTCGATTGTGAATTTATCGCGCCTGTTTTATCTCCAACCATGCCTTCGTACTTACCTTCATACATATTTGTTGTCTCCAACTGCAACTGCGTCTATAGCTGTGAGTGTGGCTGTGGTTGTGGCAATTGCAGCAGCACGAATTACTGCAATTGACTTTGCACTGCAATATGTATGTGATAAGCCATAGCGCGCTGGCTTAAAACTACTATTGTCAAGCGCGAGTCTTTATCTGGCTTGCAGTATCAGTGGCTGGCTGACTGGCTGGCTAGCCGGCTGCAGCAGCTCCTGTTGCTTTTAAGTTTTGTCATTTCGGGACCTCGATTTAATGCCTTTATGCTTACATAGTGGGTTTGCTTGCATTTCTTTGTTTTTTTTTTTCTTTGTTTTTGTTTTTTGTGGTTTGCCCGGCTTGTTGACTCAGTAGCGACCCGCTGTGCCATTAAACGTTAAAATAATTGCAACTTACTCCATGCTGTCCAGAGCTGTGTGGTACCCGAAAGCTATGCGCAACATTAAACCTCTATTTTATATCAATTTTGGTGCTGACTTCTCGTTTATTAAAAACATGTATGCCCTTCATGGCCTTACTTGACGTAAAAAAAATTTTAAATAACAACAAAAAAATAATAATATTGGAAAAATTAAAAAAATAATTATGAAAAGCTTAAAAAAAACTTTCAAAATTAAAAAAAGATTTAAGCAATAACAAAAATAAAAAAAAAAATAAAAAGAAATAAAGAAGAAAACAAATAAAAAAAATAAATAGACAAAAAAAATTAATAAAAAAAAATAAATAAATAAAAAAAAAATAAATAAATAAAAATAAATAAAAATAATAATAAATATAAAAAAAATAAATAAATAAAAATAAATAAACAAATAAATAAAAAAAATAAATAAAAAAATAAATAAATAAATAAAAATTAATAAAAAAAATAAATGAATAAAAAAAAATAAATAAAAATAAATAAAAAACATAAATAAAAGATAAATAAAAAAATAAAATAAAATGAAAAAAATGAAGAAAAATAATAAATAAAAAAAATAAAAAATGACAAAAATGTCAAGAACAAAATTAAAAAAATAAAAATTTAAAAAGAATTAAAAAAATAAGAAAAAAAATTTAAAAAATATAAGAAATAATTAAAAAATATATACGAGTATATAATATCCACTCACTAACTTCAGTTGATATTTAAAAAAAAGTGTATATGTATGTATGTACATATACTCGTACAAATGTATGTAAATACATATGTATATATGCACATAAACGACACTATTTAAAGCTCCAATCAGCTACTAGTGACATTTGTTATTGACCATCACTTTCGAGGCGCGACTCGCTACTCATCAAATTAAATACAAGTATAAAACGCTCATAATTGGCTGTCCACAATGATGTTTTAGTACAATTTTATTTTTGTTGACTTTTTATTTTATTTCATTTTATTTTTTTTTTTTAATATATTATAATTTTAATTTTTAATTTTATATTATATTATATATATATTACATTATTAATTTATATATTTTTTTTAGGTATTTTTTCAACTTATTCTCCTTGTACATGCATTTGTTGTTTTGTTGGTGTTGTTCGAATTTTTTATTGGCTATCTCGTGCGCTCATTTTCTGGCTATTCACAAAGCAGCTAACAGCAACAATATTCGCGCTACCATAACTACAATAGCAACAACAATCGCCGAGATCGTTGCTTTACAAACAAACGCCAAAAATTTCATATTGATCGCCAAGCGTTGATAGTTATGGTAGTGGCTGCGCTTTAAGGTAACGACAGCAGCAACTTAACAACAATTAACAACAACAACAACCATGCAGCGTAGTTGTCGGAAAAATAAGTGAAAAAAATAATAATAACAAAAAAGCAACAATAGCATTTTCATTTTTCGCGATTTGTATTGCTGCGCCAACCTCGACGACGCCACTGATTGGCTCAATTGATGTACATAAAAGCTACCATACAAATACAAATGTGAATTGTTGTTGCGTTTTTTTGTTTTTTTTTTCTTTTTTTTTTTGTTAGTGATTTTATTATTTTTGTTTTTACTGTTGTTGTTACTGCAATTATTGTCTTTGTTGTTGCATGTGGCTGGTCTTGCTGCCACACTCCACTTGAATTGCTCGCGCACACACTTTTATTTTTGGTTGGAACGACTTTTCCCCCACGACTTTTAAGGCGAGCGCTGCTGCGTTGTTTTAACATTTTTGTTGTTTTTATGTTTTCATTTATTTTTATTTATTTATTTTTTTTGTTGCAGCTTTTGCCTATATTTTTTTGAATTTTTTTGAGCGCCTGCTCAACATTGCAGCGGCATTTTTCTCGTTTATACAGCCAGCAAGCGCGTTGTTTGCTTACGATCTTTTGATTTTTGCAAGCTTTAATACTTTGGTGCTATTTTGCAATTTTTTTTTTTGGAAATTTTTTACTCTTTGCTTTACTCTTTACTTTTTTTGATCTATTTAGTATTATTTTTTATTTTTTTATTTTTATTTTATTATTATTGTTTTCTTTTTTTATAAATTTTTTTTTTGCTTGTGCATCGTTTTTGCTCGAAAATCAGTAGCTGTCGTCGTGTGGCTCTTTAGTAACTTAACAATTTTGTTTTACATTAAGTTTTATGTTTTATCTATTTTTTAATTCTCTTTTTTCATTGGAATAGCTGCATGGAATAAAATAGAAAAAAAATATGTTGTATAAAGTGGTGGTTGCAACTTGTTGTAGTAAAGATGGGTCGCTTGCTATGTACATACATACATATACATATTAATAAAATTTTTCTCAAGGAAGCTATTTTTGAAATTTAAAAAGAGATAAATAATGTCTACGTCTTGGTCTGAGTTTCATTTGTTAATATGTGATTATTTTATAGAAACTATAAACTTATTATCAAGGGATTAAGGGTAGCAAGTCAGCACTTATTACACTTAAGAGATTTTATTATTAAAAAAAAAAACAACAACGAATAATTACGGCTATTTTTTAATAAGTATTTTTTTTATTTTTTTTGTTTAAAAATTTTTAGCTTGAGTTATTTAAAATAAAAAGCATCCAAAAAATATGGAGCTCCAAAAGTCACACAATATACACACATGTATGAAGGTACTTTCAATCGCAAACTTACTAATTTAAAATTCTTAATCGATTTCAGGTGTATAAAAATCTTTCTCTCTCAACAGAAAGTGTTTTTTAATTTTTAAAACATTTTTTTTTTCAGAAAGAAAAAATTAATGAGTTTTCACTAATAAATAATATTTTTAAAGGTCATAGGACAATAAAAAAAAGTCTGCTCCAATTGTTTTCATAGGGATGTTTTTTTTATTTTTAAAATGCCGTAAACTTTTTTTTTAATTTCTATACTCATAATCTTATTTTAAAAGAATTTATACCAATTTTAACGGAAGTTCAGTTTTTAAAGAATCTTTTGAACCGATATGGATTTCTATTGTTTTCTAGAAGCTATTCTTATCAACCCAACTATATCTCGCATTCATATAAATCATTCATACGAGTATAGATCAGATCGAAAATAAAAATCCTTTAAAAAATTTCTTTCTACTAATTTTGATATATAAGCTATTTTAAAATGTCAGAACTCTGAGTACCCATGTTCTATTATTTTAACTCATATAATTTCGAAAAATTCTAAATTCCAGAAAAATTATGCTTAACTAAATACAAAAATAAAGAAACAGACAAATACAATTTTTTTTGGCGAGCACCTATAATCTTTCCGTATTCTCTTCATTCATATTGAGTGCAAAAAATTGCATTGTTATCTATCCTAAAAATGAACACAAAACCTAATATTATTATCCCACCACTAAGTTAGCCATCAGAGTACCACCGTAGCTACTGAAATACATACAAATGTATACACAAGTAGGATAGGCAGGCAGCGATATTAACATAAATCCGTGCAACAACAGGTTATAGCCTTCAGTTAGCCAGTTGGAAGCTATTACTGTGCTACTGGATAAATAAAATAAAAAATGAAATAAAATGAAAAATTAAAAAATTAAAAGAAATAGTAAAAGCATAAACACAAAGAAACCAAATAATAAAAACATATATCTCTTTTTTTTACTTCAAAAAAAAAAAATGTTTATGTATTGTATGTACCTACTTCAAAAATAATATTCATGAACAAAAAAATCACTATAAACATGTGCAACCCAGCAGAAGTCTTCCTTCATTAAAATTTATATGCTTTTCTATGTACTTGTCTGTAGTGACAAAAAAATGTATATGACAAGCCAAAGGCTTTGTATCAGAAAAAAAATATACACATGTCTATATATATCTATGTATGTATACATGTTGCAAATATATTTTAATGTCGTACAAAAACAAAATGTCAACATAACATTAGATTGATAGTTCTTCGTTGTAAATATCAATTAGATACCCTCTCTTCCTGCCATTTCACACTACGACAAATTACCGTCAAACCGATAGCAATATATATACCTCTCACTCTCTATTTTTATTTTTCATCATGTGCACTCTCATTTCCTCACTCTTCTCGCACTCTGCTGCCTCTAAGTGTAGTTTCAAATAACCAATTTTGGTAAAATAAAAAAAATACTAAAAAAAAAAAAAATTGTGTGACAGCTGTGTCTGCTTATACATACACGTACATATAAAAGCGCTCATACATACATATATAGCATCACTCATACATGCGCCATGTAATGACTGACTTGCTTGCTCATCAAAGCAAATGCATCGAATTAATGTATTAAAGCGTGTAAAAATTTCCGTTTCAACCATAATGCACGTACATACGAGTATATACCACCGAAATAGTGCTAGTAGAACATGTGTTGAATTTCTCTACTTCATTCTTTATCAGCATGTCGCCCTGTATGTGTATTCCTTGCTATGGCTTATACGCAGGCGCAGAGCTAAACTGCTTTAGTACGTTTTCGTGTGTACATTGAGCAAGGATCGTTCATAATTTATTATTCTTTCACCATTTCTCTATGTCCTTTCGTTCGTCCTGTTGTATCTAGAAATATCAAATTGCACGAAAGTGTGAACAAAAGTAGAGATGAATATGAAACGTATTTCGTGCTTGCTCTTCTTTGCTTACGTATTCTCTCATTTTACACACTCTCCCTCTCCCTCTCTCCATAAATTCTATATTGTACTTGCTGCTACCCACATGTCCTTGCCCTTGCGTTCAACGCTGTTGTACGTTGTTGAACCTGAACCTGAACCCTCTTGGTATTTTTTCGCATTCACTTCGTTTCTCATATTCTCTATTTTCTTGCATTACATTTTACCCGCTATTTTAGCTTATTTTCAATTTTGCTTGTTTTACATATATACATATGCGAGTACACATATCCTGTCGTTGTCCTTTTTGCTTTGCCTTTTAATGGGTACTCGGGAGAGCTGTAATACGTTACTTTTTGCCTTTGCTAAACACCCGGTGTATGTGTTACATACATATGTACATATTTATTCGAAAATTATTGTTGTTTTTATTTTTGTAAGTGCTTATATTGTTCTTGTCAATTTTTTGGTTTCTCTTTTCGTTTTGTGGTTCTTGATTTCCACTTATGGTAAACATTTTTATAGATGCATATGTATATACTCGTATGTGTATAATGTTTTGTATGTGTTTGTATGTATGTATGTATATATGTACGTGCTCTAAGCTGGAAAATTATTTTTGAAAACATTCATATCTTAAATAACTAAAAGTCATTGTTGTAGTTGCATTCAGGAAGTGTCGTTTTGTTGTTGTAACGTACACGTATACAAGGATATGCTAGCAACCCTCATAGTTGGAAGAATTCTGAAGGCAGCGTGACATACCAGAGCGACTTTAGTACAAAAAATAATATTTTTAATTTCCTTTACACTTGCCAATTTTATATTTCTGGAGGTATAGAGATAATGGAAAATTTGATAAAAAAAATATCTTTAGGAAGATTTCAGCCAAAAATGTAGGTCCTGAAAAATTCGAGGAGAAGACATGTAGTGTATATAATATTTTTTGTTCATGATTTCACTCAAAAATTAACAAAATACGGATCTTATTCGAATACTGCATTATTGAAAACAATAAACAATACACGGAACACGCCTTTGAAAACAATTAAACCAAAAAAAAAAAAAAATTTTCAAAAAATTAAAAAATCTAAAGTCTAGAAAATTTAATGAGGAAACATTTTTTTCTTTTCATTTTATCAGAAATTAATAAAATTTTAAATAACGAATATTTTTAATGTAACCTCGCTTTTCTTTTTTTTTTTGAAAAATAATAATTTTTTTCTTTGAAGCTACTATTGTGGCCTTAGAACATATCTAGAATTTAGATCAATCGCTTCACAAGATACTGAAAAATTTTTTTTCACTATTCTTTTGTGTGAAAAATATTGGCAAATATTTTAGTGGTCGAAACCTCAGAGTATATGATTTAATTATTATTAGTTTTTAATTAATTTGGGACACTAAACATAAAATGTTGCATACTTCTAGGCGAAAGTTTTAATTGATAATAAATACTTTAAAGTTATTTTTAAAAGTGTTTATCTAAGAAGACCACTATGAAACTTTACCGAAAAATAATTTTCTAGAGCATCTTAAGCCTCTATTTTAATCCTGAATTTGCTCTAAGAGGATTCCTTTGATGCTCACAAATGGCCAATCTTTTTGGGTGAAGTGAGGTTAAAGATTGAAAGTGTTTCCTTTTTGAGTATAACTTTTATTTTTTATCGTAAAAAAAATGTTGCGACTAAGAGGAGAACTGGTTGTAAGCAGAGTAAGGATTATGATCCGAGGTTTCAAAAGAAATCTACGGGAAACGAGAAAAGTAACATTTCTGCTGACGCAGAGGGACTGAATTTAGACAGTTTGCACTGCGAAAAAAAATTCGAATTAATGAGAAAATTCGGTTAAATTTTAACGAATCTATATATGTACACAATAATGCCTGGTCCTCTATCCCTTGGGTTGGGGAAAGGCTTGTATATCAAAACGTAATGTAAGGATGTTTAGCCGTAACTTCGAGTCCACTGAACCGATTTTGATCAAATTTCATATTATTCAATAATTTAATTCAATTTACGAAAAATAACATTTTTCCACAGACTAAACGAGGGATCGATCTATTCGAAAAAATCATATTATGATTGAGTTCGCTTCATGTTTGGAACATACATATGTATAAAGCTTTTCGTCAGCCAATCGATATTGAGCAAATTTTTCGTACTCTGGATCTTACGCACAACTTTTAAGAAACAATCCGCGAGAACCACTGTTTTTCACCTCTGAATTATTTAAGATTAGACGTCCTTAAAAATAGTTGTACATACACGTATATGTATAAGTAGGTCTGTGTACCTACCTTATTATGTTTAGTCCTTTGAAGCACTGTTCTACAACCCTTAAGACTTTATTGCTCCTTTATTTGAAGAACACATTGGGGTTGTCCATACAGTACTCACCTTTATTTCTGTTTATTTACAAAATTTATTTTCGTATGATTGTAATTATATCGCCATGCATATGTCTATGTACATATATATGTATATATAGCTATAAATTATACAATAGCATTTACTCAATTACTTTAGTTCATAAATTCTCTCTCAAAGTATCTAATTCTATTTTTAAACGTAACAATATGCGCGCGCAGGCGCACATAAACACGCCCTTTTGGAATGTTTGTATGTGGAACAGCCGTAACGAATTACTAGATAACGTACGTTAGTTTAAATAATTACAACAACAATAATAGCAATTTTACTCATATTAATAAATAATTAAATTATACATTGCTGCGCATGTGCACAGTTGGAGTCAATAAATAACCAAAAAATAACAAAAATAGGAAAAGTAACGGAAATTTTAGCACATGTATATATATAAGACTACAATAACAATGTAAAAAAATTCAACACAATTCCAGTTTTCAAAGGAGCTAACAGACGCCTTGCTGAGCCGAAGCCCAAGAGACTGAAAAGCTACTTAGAAACCATAGCTCAAGGCGATTCTAAATATTACAAATGGTTGAGCAGACATTCTTACATACCCATGTACCATATGCATATATATGTATGTAGCTACTGCTTAGAGTTTGTTTATACATACATATGCTTTTATTGAGTTTGTATGTACTCTAAAGATTTCAGCGATAAGTAGTTGGGGTGACGCCTATAAAAAAACGCACAAGTCAAGCAAGTCTATATTTTTCAATGCACATATGTACATATGTATGTTTGTATATACATTTTAAGGCATTCATCAAAATGTGGCGAATAAAAATCACGATTTCTTCACACTGATTTACATTACAAATGAAGTGGTGGCGCTCATAAAAGGCCAACAATTACTTACTTACCTGCCTACCAGCCTACTTACTCACATTCATACATACCTACATACATACATACGTACCTACCGACTACTTTGTCATATTCCATAAGACAGGCGACAGCTGGCGGCGTCAGACAACAGGGAGTATAAAAGTGTACTCGCTGAAGCAAAAAAAAAAAGGTCTGTAAGATACTAGCTTATAAAAGTTAATAAAGAAGGCATATAAAATTAAAGCAAATTTCAAAAGTGTTATTTTTGCTTTTTTCCATTTTTCTTTGTTCCACTGCATACCATAAAGCCTACGCTTTTTCGGAACTTACTGATAACTTTATCACCATTTTTACGGCTTTCACAGAAATTCGCTTTTCACGCCTGCTCGGCACACAGAGTACAGGTAAAAATGCAGTTGAGCATAATATAAACCTACATACATACATATGCGTTGTCTTGGTAATTCGAAACAGCCAACCACAGCTGCTGCTATTGCACCCTTTTTTCTTGATTCTTTGCTTTGCTTTCGTTGCAGTATACGTAGCAACAAAATCGATAGTCGTTCAAATTTTCGTTTGTGTAGCGACAGTCAAAAATCCAAGTAGCAGTCACAGCATCACAATGTAAGCTTCTATAGCGGTCTTATTTATTTTTTTTTTATTATACACGAAGTTGTATTTTTCTTCAACTCAAAATTCACTATGTGCCAACACTGCCACTGTTGTTGATGCTGCTGCTGCGCATGCGTGCTAATTAATATGGAGAAAGCAGCGCCATTAACCAACTTCCGTTATGATATTTACGACAATGACGTTGGGACGACGCAAGAGAATTGAACGCATTAAGGCGACAGATGGATGTTTTTTTTTTTGGCCATATGTATGTGTATGAATGTGCATATGCACTGTAGGTTTCACAGTTGAGCAGTAGCCATACACTGATATCAAAAATGAACTCGAAAAGTAGCAGGCAAATGCATTTAATGGATTTTTGTTGTTTTTTGTTTTTGTTTCTTTCTCGCCACTTCCACTTCGATTGATGTTTGGAGCTAATTAAAATGCGTATAACGGTTGTAATCGAATGATATTTGTCCAAGTAAAGAAAGAGTAATAAAAAAAGAAAATGGAAAACCTGCTCAACAGCTTCCCTTTATAGACACTTAAACGAATTTTTAAGTTACTCTTTTTGTTTTATAGTTAACACTGATATCATATAAATATTTTTGTGGCAGCTACCATAAAATAAAAAAATATTTCTTAATTTGCTGTCAATTGATTATTAAAAACTCGAAAATCAGCCTAAATTAGTATAATCATTAATTTTGTATCACTAAAAATATGCGCAAAGGTGTTTTCTGCATTTATGGCATACTTTTTGCGGCTGCTGATATCCCGCTGATCTCAATGGGTCCTTAAGGTCTTCTCTCTGTTCGGCATACATACATATGAACATGTATACATATGCGTTCAAATCTGCATACGCGTAATGCTATAAGTTATAGCTTGTCGCTTTTACTAAACACATTAACATTGATGTTGGTTGAACTACAGATATATGTATTGTATATGTATATACATATGTATTTTTTAGATATTTTTGGCGCCCTTATTTCATATATTTTCTTTTTTGTTTCTTATAGCTTTCTCCATAATCGTATAATTTTCACCTTTAATTTTAAACTCCCTTAATAGATTTTGTATGTTTTTATTTTTTCCACTGCACTGTTGTTGTTAATGATTATATGATAATGCTGAACGCTTTCTAATTTCTTAATTAGTTGAACATAGTACACTCAAGTTCTTCAGCATCTAAGATATTTTTCGTTGAAGTTAATTAATACAACAAAAGCTCAGAGAATAAAACTGTTTTTATTTGAGTATTTTCATAAGTTATAATCTTTTTTCTTTCTGGACGGTAAATTTTTCCCAAACAAACGTTTATATAACGTTAGAAAACGCTACTCAAAATAGCTATAATAAATTGCAGAATTTATCAATTTATTTTTTTCTGGTATTTTTTGACAATTTATGACTCCGATATCAATGAATTTCATCAAAAATAATTATAATTCTTGGTTTGTTTATGAAGCTGTTTTACTTACCAGATTACTAACAGTACTGTTTTGTTTTGTTACCTACCTTCTTCCATTTCCTATGGAAATACAAATAGCTAAGCTCATATGCCGCTGATTTTCCAGTTCCTATGTTTTCTTTCAATTTCTCTTATCATGAGTTTAATTTAATTTAATTTAACTTTATATTATTTTATTTTATTTTATTTTTTTTTTATTTTATATTAATTTATTATTTTTATTTTTATTTTTATTTATTTATTTTAATTAATTTTTTATTTTATTTTATTTTAATTTATTTTATTTTAATATATTTAAATTTTATTTTATTTATTTTTTTATTGTATTTTATTTTAATATTATATAACTATTTTGATCTTATTTTATTCATTATTATTTGATTTTATTTATTTAATTTTACTTTTGATTTATAATTTGATTTAGTATATATTTTTATTACTTTAACCTAAATATAAACTATATTGTTTTATATAATATAGTTTTATTTATATTAATTTAATATATCTAATTTTTTAATTCTGTATTTTATTGATTTTTTTAATTTATTTTATTTTCCTATATTTTTTATTATTTGTTTATTTTAACTTTAATTTACTTTTTTTATTATCATGTAATTTTACTCTGTTTCGTTTATTATATTTTATTTTAACTTATTTAAATTTATTGAATTTAATTCGATCATTTTATATTATTTTGCTTTTCTTTAATTTGTTTTAATTTATTTCTAAACCAACTTATTTTCTCATTTCATTTCGTTTGTTTAATTTAACTCATTTATTTTTTATTTTAATAATATATTATAATTTATTTCATTTCATTTTATTTTCCTTTTAATTTATTATATTTGATTTTATTTTTATTTCTTATTCTATTTTATTTTTCCTTATTTCCAATGAATTTAGTTTTGATTTATTTCATTTTAATTTGCTTTATTTATTTATTATTTCGTTCCACTTCCTTCTTTTTCTTTTTGTTTCGTTTTATTTTAATTTGGTTATATATTTATTTTTTTGTTTCTTTTGGTTTTATTCTACTCTATTTAATTTTATAAAATTTTAAATTATTTTCTTTGTCATTTTATATAATTTGATTTTCTTTTACTTTATTTTTGCTTTATACAATTTATTCTATATTAAGTTTTTTGTAATGATTCATTTTATTCGGTTTTATTTATTTCTATTTAATTCGGTAAATTAATTTACTTTCTTTTTTGTCTATTTTTTATTTAATTTTAATGTCTTAATTTTATATTATTTATTTATTTTTTATTATTTTATTATAATTTTTTTTGTTAGTCAGTCATCTGTCTTCTGTGCTGTTCTTAATGTTTCGATTTACTTTCATTTCCCAATAAATGTACATACATTCGTATAATTCGCCTACTAAACACCCAAGTCCACATGTCCACGTCTCTTAAGTCATGTTTCTTTTTTTCTTATTTTTTTTTTTTTGCTTGTCACACAACACGTATGTATGAATGCGCACCTTTTAATGCCATAAAATCAATTGACAGCCAATACCAAATGAAATCTCCTACTACTAATTACATGTCTCCGCGAGTTTCTGATTTTTGTTGCAAGTACGTACTTAACTACATTTTTGCCAGCCAACAAAACACGCCCGAATACGGTTAAATCAACATGTTATACACCACATAGTTGTCATCATGAGCCTCATACATATGTACATACATACATACATACATATAAATATTATTTTTTAATTATTAAAATGTCAAGAAATGCCAAGCAGTTGCATCGTTGTCGCCCGCCGCATGCCAGGAAAAATATGGCAACAGCAAGTAGCAAAGTAGCAAACCACTTGCCACTTACATATATATACACATAAATATATATACATATGTATGTAGTACCCTGCACAGTAGTCGGGATCAACACCAACACCTTAAATGGTGGCAACAACTACTGTGACAAGCCAAAAGTAAAGCGCAGTAGCAACTACTCCTTTGATTTGGTGCAACTTCGAAACGAGACTTTTGTGCGCGTAATTAACGCTAGCTGACTGACCGTCTCCTCGCTGCTCGCGTCGTGCTAATTACTCGCAGTTCTGCACGTACACATGCAACTCTGCGTATACAAATATGCCATGCACGAAATTCCCTTGGCGCTGTAAAGCTCCAACAAAGAAATAAATTCCAAAAAAAAAAAATAAAAATATAAAAAGCGATGAAAACACAATCGAAGTGAAGGAGACAGTTCACTCACTTAAAATTAATTACATGCTACTAATTTTCTGTGTTAAATTTGCTGTTTTGTCACAAGGCGGCAAGAGTTAATGCACGCAAAAAGCGAACGAAAAGCGCAAAGAAAGGTAAAGAAAAACATATTTTTCGAAAGGGAAGAAAAATTAAAATGGTAAAAATCAGCAGAAAACCGGCTTTAACATATTCGATATGATTTTTTCAGTTCGAACTTGAAAGCAGAAGATTGAATAAAGGCGCATAGGATTTTCAAAAGTATCTGCAACATAAAAGCAACGAGAAACAGCAGCATAAATTTCATGCTTTGTTGCTTTAAAACATTTTATTGCGCTACACCGCCAACCGAGCGCCCTCAATCAAGCTTAGGTTACCACGCTTCGAGCATATAGAAAAGCACTCGCTCGTCGTATTGGGCTTGGCTTGCCTTTGCTGTCTCCCCATCGTCGCCGACGCCGTCATTGTTCTTGCTCGATCGCATTGTTCTTGTACTTAAATACTCACTTGCCCTGAAGATACGCGTATCTTGATGCTAAACGCATCACAGACTCATCGATCTTTTATTGCCTGGACCGCAAGATCCAAAAGAAGTAAACGAAAAAAACCTCAAACACAAGCAAAAAATCACAAAAAGGAATGCAAACAAAAGGTGCATGTACGAGTATAACGACTGAGGGCGAAAAGTATATGTATCTATGAAAAGCATTAAAAACTAAACGTCAACTTAAGAAAGAAGGATCAATAATAAGAAAAGAGGAAAAAGGAAAAACAAAAATGACAAACCGACATTTACCATGCATTGCATGTCGTCGTCTACGACTACGTTTCAGCTGTTGAATTGCCTACGCTGTGCCTTAGTACAACAGTGAAGTGACTTTGAGAGGGAGCGATATGTAGCACTTGTGTGCCCACTTGAATATTGATCATAATGATGATACTTGATATCGGTCGCTCGGTTGGTTGGTAGGTCGACTGGTACTCCTTATGTTTTTGTTGTTACATTTATGTGTCTGCTCTTCGATTGCTGTTCGTCCAGTTGGCCTGTCTGCCTGCCTATCTCATGCTAACTATTGCAGTTCATATGCTTGAATAAACCTTCATCCGAAGCTCATCAACTGATCGACCGGTTGTTTGTTTGTTTCTTCGTATGTTCAATCAAACGGACGTTCATCCGACACATACAGGCATTCATACCTATGTATGTACTCGCATGTACATATGTACCGTGGTATATAAAGCCAGTTTATTTAGGCGCCTTTGCTCCAACATTAGCTCTATCCTGCCAACTAAGCAGTAACCCATCGGATGTTTGCCAATAAGTCTGTGCTGTGCTTAACGTAGCCCAACCAGGGGAGTGTGCTCCCCTCTAACAGTTCACTCCTTCTCTTCATGCCTTTGGTCAATCCTACCAACCATTATCTCTTCACATGTTCCTCGTCAATAGCAATATGAAATTTTCCTCTTTTCTCACTCGTTCCACGGTACTACCTGCTACTCGTCGTTTTGCGCCCACACGTCTTTCTGTCGCATACTGCAATCTTTCTCAGGCTGCTGCTGTCGCGAAGGCTTTTAGTTTGCCATTTTTTTTTCTTTTCAATATTTTGTTTGTCTTCTTTTTCTCTTCTATTTTTGCAAGGCGGCGTCGTTGACGGTCGGTTTTGTCGATCGATCGTTCCCAATCCACTTACACGCCGCATTTAAGTATTCGCTTAACCCCTTTTTGTTGAGTGCTTGTTGTATGTTGTTTTTTTCTTTTTTTGTATATTTTGTGCTGTTCAAACTCAATATTATTTCACTTATGCCAGACACACCTTATATTTGTTGGCAAAGTTTGTTTTTGTTTTGCGGATATTTGCACTAGATCGAAATCGATTTTTAGTTCGACGCAGCGTCTACAAAATTGTACTTTTTTTCCTACCCTTTGTGCTGGGGAACACAAAGACGCAATGTGATTGCCTTTTTTGTGATGCGCATGCGCGCAGAGATATCCTTATTGGTTTTAATATGTTCTTTGGAGAATATTAAAAAAAAATGTCTGGAGATTTTAACACTCACCGGCATGACATTTGCGCAAATCTGTCTAAGATAAAGTAGATAAAATGCCATTTGTACCTCGATAAGGTCAGCAAGGGTTTAATGCTGCTTAAGCTCCTAATTAGGTAGTAAAACTTTAATTAGACTGAAAAATGATGCATTTTCTATAACACGTATGAAACAAATCTAAATGGATTATATTGAAAAATAAAGAGAATCCTTTTGTTGTAGAAATACTCGCTTAGTTTGTCCAAGAATGACTCAATGACGACATTGCCGTAAGGCTAACACCGACCATCTTATGCCAAATCAGACACTTTGTGATACCGTGAAGAAAAGTGACTCAAATATGCCGAACTATAACTGGTAGATAATCGTATCTTCCTCTTCGAATTGCGACAGGCCAAGTTTTATTGGATCCATTTCTAGAAAATTCGCCAAAGACCAGGGACCCAAAAGAGAGATAGTCTGCTATGCCTAGCCACCTGCTGAAGTGATCAGCATCACGGTTTTGAAGTTGTCATATTCGAGCCTAGAGCAGTTATTGTTGCCTAACTGATACTGAATATGGAGATATCTTTTTACTGATTATATGTCTAAAATGTGTTTAGCAGCTTTCACGATTGCGGAGGCTTAGGTCTGGAACACACTGATTGGGCTGTTTTAATACCGCTTCCAAAGAAGGAGAAATACCTCCGCTTACTCTACCATCAAGTTTTTATCGTCTTTGCATACTACCATGCTCCCGGTCGGAATATCATATTTGTTTGGTAGGGAAGACCCTACCGGGAATCAGTGTTATAGAGTTTATACGGATATTAAAGTTGTGGCATATTTACTGTTTCTGTTCTGATACAAAAGTACTAGCTTTCGCGAACTGTTTCCAAGATTTTGTTACTTATACTCTCGGGTGGAAGGTATTTGCTGCGCAGTTGATTGTCAGGAAGGATTATGGAATGCTTGGGTACTCGTAAGATGTTCGATTTTTAGCTTTAATAAGGAATCACGACAGGGAAGGGATAGAGTGAAAAGAGTTCTATCCCGATTACGCTATAGGACCTTTGCTATTAGAAAATCCGAGCTTATCTTGAATGTTGGGAAAAATAAGAAATTTCGGTGTGAGATCCTTCCATTTGACTTATCTTGGCGGAGTTATAAGAGACTTATAAATCCGAAAGCATCTACGGCGTCCTGCTGTCTACCTCGCCAAATCGAAAGATGGAACTGTCATAAACAAAGGAATGAAGATCAGACCAGATCAGATCAGAAGTACAGCAAACAACTTGAAAATTGTCAGTCAAATTAAATTCCCAAATCTGCAACAAATTCCACATACGTGTATATGCACATTTGATCAGCGAATAATTGCGTGTCCTCATGAATATTCCAGATATTTTTTCCGCATTAACAACTGTCAGCATACCAATTGATCTCACTGTCAATCGATCAAATTCTAACTTTCTTACGCACGAACATGCAAGTTTCCGACAGCTACTTTCTTGCAGCTCCACGCCATAGTAGGCGATCACCTGCTGACTGTCATAAAGTCACACCACGAAACCAACTATTTTACTAACTAATAAATAGTATATGCGACAGCAGCGAGTAGCGCGGAGAGCCACGTCGAACTCTATGATGCCGCAGTGATTTCGCATAAATCATAAATAAACATGACAACCAACAAGTTGTTCCCATCATCAGCCAAATGCCGACCCACAATGGGCAATTATAAGCCAAAATAGGCGAACAAAGAGTACGGAGAATCCGTTCATAGTCCATAAAGTTGGTAATGCAACAAGAAAACTTCGCGCACGCTGCATGTCATTGAGCGCACATACACGTAAGCCGACGGTGCTGCGTAGTGCATTGTAGAGGCCGAGTGCGGCAAGAAAGAAATTACAATTTACTGTTATAGCATGCTTACTTACGAGCAGCTTAGTTTGAGCGACTAATAGAAAACATGATTTTGATTGAGGTTTTCTAATAGCTACAACAACAAAAACAGCAATACTTAGAAGAACCGCAATCGAGCGCACAAACTCTTTGGTCAGTTTCACGTCAAGTTTGCTGTTAAGTTGGTTGCGTACGCATGGGAAGAAATTTCTACAACGATTCTTTGCCGTCTGGCTCGGCCATAAGGCCGATTCGAGTTTGATTTGTTGTTATCACGTATAAAATTAATTAACAAAATGAGAATTAGTAATTAAGACGAAACACACACTACCTGTCTGACGTGTAAGAGATGCCTGATGTGAGATTTTTTCATCTTTTAATTAAATGTAGCTGCAGCTAACGCTGTGGCATTAAAGGAGGCGCTGTCTTGAAATCTAATGAAATGAAATGATAGAAATACAAGCGGTGGAATGACAAGACACAAAAGCTTGTACGAGTTTCTGCTCGGCAAAGACGTGTGTGTGGAGCGTGTGGCTCATTTATCTCTTCGGCAGCTCAACCAACATCGAACTGCCCGCACGCCCGCCCGCTCGACTCTCCAACTGTTCATGTCAGGCATGCTACAATCATCAAATGCTTGTGATGGCGATTAAAGCAAACACAACGAGCTCTTTGTAGACGCGGTTTGTGTTCTTTTCTGCTGAAGAAAGTCGGCGCAGCAATTGTAGCTGTCGATATTCCAGTACTTACATCAACCGTCTGTCCCCCTCCCTGCCCTTAGTTCCCTTACGTATCTAGCTCGCTAGTTTTGTCTATGTTAAAAGCTCCAGCCGAACTCAGCCTTTGACCATGATGATGACTCAAAAGACGAGTATCACACGTGAAGATGACAGATTGTTTGCCAGAGACAACGGTGCGTCGACAAGACGTACAAAATTCGAAGCTCGTCGGGTATGTAGCGCGAGAGAGACGCAGACGTATGGGAAACAATAAAAATAGCAACCTGCAACTGATTAGTTGCGTGGATAACTCTTATGGCTGTATATACAAATGTGTATATATATGTGTGTATGTGTGTATAGCATAAAACCGGTCAGTCGTCACAATCGCACATACCGACGAATACGAGTACACGAGTCTACGCACAATACCTGCCTAACCTCAACCAGGCAAACAGTCCACAGTGAACCGCCAACATTTCATAGATTTCTAAGATAGTCTGTGCTGCGTGTAAGAGCGGAAGAGCAAAAAGAAGCGGCATTCAGTCATTTGGTGGAAGATCAGCTTAGCATGTAGAATTGATATTGAAAGAGAATGATCGAAATGCACAAACGAAGCAATGAAGCGAAGACGACGAACGACGACTGACGACCGACGACCGACGACCGAAGACCGGTGAACGAGATGGTCAGATACAAAGTCTGGCAACCAACGGTTGGGAGGGCAAGTGCACGAACGTTCTGCGGATTTGTAGTGTCGGTCTTTTGTAAGCTGTGAATCAGAGCCAGCCATATCAGACGCGATCGCTCGCGCATACGCAACATAAGATCTAAACGGGGGAACAGGCATACAGGCGTAGAGTGTTTGTGTGAGTTGAATAGTAATATTCGAGCAACTGAAAACTAAAGTTTGCCTTGCCTGCCGTTTCATACGTAGTTGTTGCAAGTCTTTCACGTAGTCTTTGGCCGCTGGTAGTAATGTTATTAATGATTGTATGTTGTTATTTCTGGTATGTATATATGCATTGTATGTTGTGGAGATGGTTGATCTGTAAAAGCTCGCATATACACACATGCGTCCTCACATACATACATTCATATATACTATGTACATGTAATACTTTTTTGTTAGTAAAAATTTCATAGACACAAGTTTAAGATTTTCCAAAGGCTGACAACCCGTCGATCGGTCGAACGATCTCGCTCTAACGAAGAATTTTCACTCGCAAACACAACTGTTATTTCTTATTTTATTAACGCTGCATACAGCTGATGGCCATTATAAGTTGTAGATACTTTGCTTAGATTTGTATATCCCACTTAAAAAACATTTGTAGGTATGTATGTATGTATGTATTTATATTTCTCTTTTAAGCGCTCTGCGTCTTACTTGCATCGGCTTAGTTGCATACAACATGGCATATTAGCTGCACGCGATCGATACAAATATCGCGCAGCATGCGGCTTAAAGATTGCGGGAGATTGGGCGGAAGACAAGCTTAGGATATATATATATATATATATATATATATATAAAATTCGACTGAGAAAACAGATAAAAATATTTATTCTAAAGGTTCAGCTAAATTGAGTTTTTTTCTTTCATTTTTTTTCTAAAAAACTTTCATCAGAGCTTTCATACGAGTACATAAGTATTTTCAAAAAACTGAATTTTTTTCAACTTTCATATTTTTTCCAATGCTTTTATAACTATTCTATACAGCTTTTAATTAATAAAGGAATCACTTATTTAAACTTTTATAGTGCTTTTTAAACAATTTAAAGCTTTTTCAACAGATAAAAGCTTTGATGCAATTTTTTTATAAGTATTATAATATCTTTTCTTAACTTTTTTACACCAGTTTTTACATTTACTTGAATTTACTTAAAGCCCTTCATATCGTTTTAACGTTTCAACTAAACATTTTTAACGAAGATTTTACTAAAACATACATATAATGAAATTTTTGCCAAAAGTTTATTTTTTGAACGTTTTTACACTAGCTTTTCCATTTCGAAGGTTTGCTCAAAAAATTTCATTTAAACATTTTTAACGAAGCTTTTACTAAAACATTCATATTATCAAATTTTTGCCAAAAAAAATTTTTTGAACGTTTTTACACTAGCTTTTACTTTTCGAAGGTTTGCTCAAAAGCTTTCATTTTCTTTTTTTGTTTTACTTAAGCTTCTTTTTTTGAAAGCTTTCACAAAAACTTTTATATAATATAGAAATGGTTCTCATTGATATAAGACCTCATTTCGAAGTTAGCAATTTTAAAGAAAATCTTATTACATAAAAATAAGCTCCAATGCTTCCTAACCACGTTTCCAAGTAAGTAAAAGTGTTTTTCTAGTGCAAAAGCCAAAGTTTACAGAAAAGCTTTTATCGGAGCTTTATTATTATGAAAGCTTTCACAAAAACAAAAAAATACTCTTTAAACTAAATTTCCAGGTAAGCAAAAATGTTTTAGAGTTTCCATGTTATCTTTTAAGCAATTCCATTTATATGAAAAGCTTTCGTATAAAAATATTTCTCATTGATTTAAAATTTCTCTCTGCAAAAAGTTGTAAATATTTCACTTTTGAAATAGAAATTTTGTTATACTCAATTTTTTTTGATAGTTAGATAGATAGTGAAATTCAACATAAAGAAAAACATTAAATAAGAGCTTTCACAAATTTTAAGGGTGTGAAGGTTTGTACTTTTTTTAATTAAATTTGTGATGTTAAAAAAATTTTCTCACGAGTAATTTGCACTTATTTTTTAATTTGGCTTTTTTTTTTGTTTTATTAAAAATATGCTTTATTCTATCTGAAGAGATTTCGTTGTGGAATTTAAGAATCTTCATTTCACTGTTTCTAGAAATTTCAAACTTATAACTTAAACGAGAGTATTAGAAAGAAATAATTACTGCATTGATCGAACGTTTGACAACCACTAAGCTGATGCATTTCAGAAACAATAACAACAACTACTCATTACAATAACAACAGTAAGTTAGCTGATAAAAAGACAACATGAAATAAAAATGATTAGTTTACTAGACGAATAGGAGAGATTTGAAGAAGAACTCAAAAAATCTGAAGAAATGAAGAAAAAATGGAAAGAGATTTGCAGATTTTCCCTACCAAAGGTGAAGTCAAGTTGGTGGTAATCGGACAGCAGAGTTGAAGGGCAGGTGCATGCGGTTACCTGTTTACATATACACATATATATTTATATTGTTGTTGTCACAGCAGCCAAAGAATGAGAATGACGTAGAGGAAGTAGCATAAATATTAAACAAGCAACACGAGATGTCTATATTCAGTGTCACCAACAGACAAAGCAGAATACTTGCTGCATTTTTACGCTTCCAAGTTGGAAAAAGAGGAAGAAAAAATTTGTATAATAAACGCATATGCACATACATAAGTACATACATACAAACATAAAGAATTGTGTAGGCTTAACTAGTTGATAGTGGCAAGAAAATTAACAACATGTGTCAGCCGCTGCAAAAGACTGACTGCTTCAATTTAAAATTCAACTTACAACTTGCAACAAAGCGTAGGAAATCAATTGTGGCAGCATTGGTAAGTGCTGGGGAGGAAGATTTTGCAGTTTGTTTGCTGTTTGCTGAGATGCAAAAATGCAATCGATGAACCAATCGATATTGGCATTAAAAAGTCTTACATACATATATATATATACATACATAAACACATAAATACTTAAAAGATGCAACTACGATATACAGATAATAATGTATACAGTGGTACATACATACATAGGTATATGCATATGTATACGAATATGCACACACACTATTGCACGCATGCGCCGTCTTTGGTGCTTCAACGACGAGGCGTTGTGCATTGTCAAGTTAACTGAGTGTCAGTTAGGCGCGTTGCATGCAATTGGCATTTGAGTTTAAGTATATCAAGATCAAATTCAAAATTGGTATTGAAGTTGGTGTTGGGGCTGAGGAGTTGGTGTTGACGAGGCTGTGATATTTGCCCCGTTACTGTTGCTGTTGTTGTTGTTGCTTTTATTACTTAATGTGCGTTGCCCTCACAGATATGTTTTTTGTTGTTGAGCGTTTTGCTTGTGCTGCATCGTTTTCCGTTTTTGCTTGTAGCTGTGCGTTGCAGAAAATTGCTTTCATAATTTATTATCTAGTGTTGCCAATGTGTTCAAAATTTAAATGAAAAAATCATTAAAGTCTTACATTGAGTTTTTCTTACTTTTTTTTCGTTAAAATATTTTTTGATTAATATCAGAAAAAAATTATTTTTCTCAGTCTTTTAAAGACTTTTATTATATAATTGTCAATATAAAACAAACAAATGCGACTAAATTACAAGTAATTCTTTTATGTGGAAATTTTTATTTTAAGAGAAGAATAGGAAAGAGGAAAGAGGAGAGAGCAAGAGAGGAGTTAGCAAGAGAGGAGAGAGCAAGAGAGGAGAGAGCAAGAGAGGAGAGAGCAAGAGAGGAGAGAGCAAGAGAGGAGAGAGCAAGAGAGGAGTTAGCAAGAGAGGAGTTAGCAAGAGAGAGAGAGAGCAAGAGAGAGAGGAGAAAGAGAGAGAGAGAGCAAGAGAGAGAGGAGAAAGAGAGAGAGAGAGCAAGAGAGAGAGGAGAAAGAGAAGAGAGGAGAAAGAGAAGAGAGGAGAAAGAGAAGAGAGGAGAAAGAGAAGAGAAATAGAGGAGAAAGAGAGGAGAAAGAGAGGAGAAAGAGAAGAGAAAGAGAAGAGAAAGAGAGGAGAAAGAGAGGAGAGACGAAGAGAGAGGAGAGAGGAAGAGTGAGGAGAGAGGAAGAGAGAGGGGAAGAGAGAGGGGAAGAGAGAGGGGAAGAGAGAGGGGACGAGAGAGGGGACGAGAGAGGGGAAGAGAGAGTGGAAGAGGGAGGGAAAGAGAGACCGGAAGAGAGAGAGGAAGAGAGAGAGGAATAGAGAGGAAGAGAGAGGAAGATAGAGGAAGATAGAGGAAGAGAGAGGAAGAGAGAGAGGAAGAGAGAGGAAGAGAGAGAGGAAGAGAGAGAGGAAGAGAGAGGAAGAGAGAGAGGAAGAGAGAGAGGAAGAGAGAAAGGAAGAGAGAGACCGAGGGAAAGTAGAGAAAGGTGAAGGAAAGGAGAGGAAGGGCGAGGACGAGAGAGTAAGAGAGAGATAAAGACGGAAAAGAGAATTACACTAGGCTCTAGGTACATTTTAAATCTAATTGACTTCAGTAATGAAGACCTGAAGCCTCGAATCTCACTTTTTTTTCTGCACTTCGATTGCCATTTAGGAACCCCGGAATTTTCTCAACACATTTACGCGTTATTCTCCTCACCAAGCCACAATTGAATTCGTTGAATTTGTCAATAACTAAGCATTTTGATTTTTGCAACACTCGCATAAAATCATTACTCTAAAATAATTTTCCTTGATTGACAAATGCGGTAAGTGGCCGTTGGTGATCGTGTCGGAGCCGCCGGACAGATTTTGCGTCTGGCAATGAAAATTATTTACTTCAATCTGCTTATTTTTTTTTTATAATAAAATTTTTTATTATTTTTTATTTTATTTTTTGATAGATTTCCATCAAATGGAACAACTTATAGTTTATTCGAAGCGGTCATGACTTTTCTATTTTACTTTAATTCATTTAAGTTTGTTTTCTATTAATTTCATTTAATTCTACTTTAATCTATTTATTTATTTATTTATTTTGTTAGTTTTTTAATTTAATTTATTTGGTCTACTTTGTTTTATTTTAATTTAAAACAGTTTATTTAATTTTCATCAAGTTTAATTTGTTTATTTTCCTTTATTTTAATTTTTTAATTTTATTTAATTTAATTTTATTTTATTTTACTTTAAATTATTTTATCTTATTTTATTTCATTTTATTTTTTTTAATTGATGTTATTTTATTTTTCTTTTTTTACTTTCTTTTATTTTTTTATTTTTTTTTATATTATTTTATTTTATTTTGTTTCATTTAATTCATTTTTACTTTATTTTATTTTTATTTTATTATATTTTATTTTATTTTATCTTATTTTATTTTATTTAATTTTTCTTTTGTTACTTTCTTTTATTTTCTTATTTTATTTTATTTTGTTTCATTTAATTCATTTTTATTTTAAAATATTTTATCTTTTTTATTTTATTTTATTTTCTTTTATTTTATTATATTTTATTTACTTTTTTATTTTATTTTATTTATTTCATTTTATTTTATTTTATTTCATTTTATTTTATTTTATTTTATTTTATTTTATTTTATTTTATTTTATTTTATTTTATTTTATTTTATTTTATTTTATTTTATTTTATTTTATTTTATTTTATTTTATTTTATTTTATTTTATTTTATTTTATTTTATTTTATTTTATTTTATTTTATTTTATTTTATTTTATTTTATTTTATTTTATTTTATTTTATTTTATTTTATTTTATTTTATTTTATTTTATTTTATTTTATTTTATTTTATTTTATTTTATTTTATTTTATTTTATTTTATTTTATTTTATTTTATTTTATTTTATTTTATTTTATTTTATTTTATTCTATTTTATTTTATTTTATTTAATTTAGTTTTATTTTATTTTATTTTTTATTATTTTAATTAATTTATTTTTAACATTATTTTTCGACCGGTCCCACGAATCTTTTTGCTTTTTCCGTGTCCTACGCACATATTTCTTATATATTCCTATTATTACCTCCCCTGCTCATTTTGTTTTTGTTTTAAAATGAAAGTGATATTCAAATCGGTTTGATGTAATTTTCAAGTGACTTTAAGTTTACCAGCCAAGGGGATTATAGAAAAATATACCTACTTACATACATAAGTTTGTATGTCTGCTTATAAGCACGTATATATGTTTTTATGTGTGTACATTAATTAATATGAAATACCTCTGAAGGGTGGTTTCCGCCGTTGCCACAATAAATTAACAATTATTACTTACAATTATAAATTTATGTAGATAATATAATAAGTGGATTTAACTGACATTTACAATAAATTATAAATTAAAATTTGGTAATCGATTAATTAATGCTACTTTTAAGAGCAGAAGGAAAAAGGTTTTTTATTGAAAAAATATTATTTTAATATAGAAATTTATTTTATAAAGTATAGAATTGGAATTGAAAAATTTGGAAAATGTGTGCTTTAGGCATATATAATTCCAGAAACATTGTCTCTGGGCCCACTCTCCATCTGTAATTTGTTTTATAGCTGCGTGCAATATTTAAAGCATACTTTAGGGATCGTTTGTAAAAGTCAAGATCTGTTCTAGAAGTTTAAATAAAGTTCATCCTGCCGCCATAATTAAAGTATTTTTAAATACAATTTATTTATTTATTTAAAAAAATAGGGCGATATAACTAAAAAAATTTGCTAGGGAAACGACTATGAGTTCTTCCTTAACCCAATACTGGCTTAAATATAACTTCAAAGAAAGAATTATGTATTGTAGTATAAGTGCATATGTATGGTACATATCTCCAATCTTTAAAGCATATTAATCGCTATTTGTCAAGAAGTTCCGCTCAACTGACACTTGACAATTTCACAATAGGTATACTAGTATGTGTAAGTACCGTAGATATAGGTATTGTGTATGCGCGTATGTATTTAGATAACACTTCCTTTTACACTGATTGAAATTATGTTCCCACACTTTTCACTTAGCAGCCAATACTGTACTGAAAACAACAACAGCAAGCACATATACTTTATCTATTTTTATTTCTGAATTTTTGTACTTGATTTTCAATTGCTCGAAAAAATGCACATGTTGCTCGTACAACCAAGCTGCGGCACACTCCAGCAACAACAGCAGCAACAACGGCAGCAACAACAACAGAATGCTGCCTGCCACAACAATGCAAAAGATTAGAAGCAAAAGCGGAGAATTCTTAATAAACAAAAGCGACCACAACAAAGTAATATGAATAATAGAAAATGTGTACAGTTTGAGCGCGTAAATGCACATTTGTATGTACTCGTATGTATGTATGTACCATATATTCAGTATATTCAACAGAGCTTTTGCGTCTTACATTCAAAGTTTTATTTATTTATTTTTTTTTTCTGCACGCGTGTCGTCCGTCGCCTGCATTGGGTGGGAAATTATTATAAAAAACTAATAACGGTTGCATTTTTTTCACTTGTATATCGCTTTGAGTATTCATAAACTGTCAACACTTTCATTCACGCTGTGCTCAATTTCGAATGAAGCGCGTTGGCGGCAACCTAATTTGCTTTGGTCACGCGTGGAGGGGGAGGAAGGGTGTTGGTGATAAATCTGCGCAGATGTGTTTTTGTTTATATTTTTTTTGTTTCCTTTTTCAGCTGGTTTTTCTTATGGTTTTGTTATCATGCACTTCACCCACTTCAATTATTTAGTACGCGCAGACCGCAATACAAAAATATTTATATATGTACATATGTTGTTATCGTAATTCGTGAGTGTCTAGTGAGTAAGTAAGTGAGTGATTATGTGTGCGTGTGAAGACGTTTGTTAGTGCAGCTACTGGAGTGATAGCACTAAAGTAGTGATTGCAAGAGGTGCGGGTAGTTTAATTATTTATTATTTTCCGAGAATTCTTATAAATATTTGTAATTTTTTTCATTGTTTTTAACAAATTTTTTATAATGTTACTAAAAGTTTTTATGTTTTATAAGTATTTTTAGAAAAATAATCTATAACGAATTTTGCTTGATTTCTTTTATATAGAATTTCTTTCTTTTTTTCACAAAATTTTCTTTCAAAACCTTCTTTTACGTTAATTGAAAAATATTTGACATATTTTTATGCGTCAAGAGATGAGCTAAGCTATTCTCATATGGCCAAGAATATTCATAAAATGCAATCAAATATTAAAATTATTCATTATTATTCTGCCATTAAAGTCAAGCCTCCTTTTTTCCACTAGCATTATCCAAACGCTGATAAAAAAAAAAATGCCGCGCCAGACTGGCTAGCTAGTCTTTTTGTGGTTACGATAAAACCACAAGCCAGTAGATATGCGTGTGCGGTCCACTCATTACACTATGAGCGATAAATGCAATTATCATTTCGGAATTAAGTACACCAAGTACTCCACAGCCTAGTTACACATGTATTTATACTTATATATGAATATAAAAATGAATAGAGTTTGCAAGCAAATTGAAATTATTCATAACGGTAGATTAAAAAAATGTTGAAGTCATTTTAAAATATACTTAATTTACAGTAAATATATTTAAGTTTAGTTTAATATAAATATTTTTCACGAAAAAAACTGCGTGCCAATAATTTCCCTTCTTAAAGACTGTTCAAAAGAAGAAAAAAAAACGTATGTGTTAATGCAATTTACATACATAATTATGTACATATGTATGTATGCACAAGTGTATTGTATTTCATACTCTGCCCACTTTACTCTCGAGTGCTTTCACCTATTCATCACGCTGCATTTTTTAAATTTACATTCTGTTTTTGAACTTCTTGTAATTTTTTTTAAATATACATATATAGGTACATATATATATTTTTTTTTTTTGCGTAATTGGGCTTCATGTTTTTGTGCCGTGTTTACAAATTATTTCGGTTGCCACCTTACCGCGCGTTTTCCTCCTACCATACACCCTTTTTTATTTTTCGTCTTTATTTTACTTGTTTTTTGATTTATTTTAAGTTTTTATTTTTTACTTCCCTTTTTTTATATATTTACAGCGTACTTTTATCACCTTACAAAATCCAGTTTTGTTTTACTTTTTCTTTGCTTTGTTGCTTTTTTATCTTACTTTTTGTTTTCTTTATTTTAATTTTTTTTCTTGCTTAACTTTTGTGGCGTGGACCGTGAGAAAATTTTGACCGTGATTGAAACACTTTAAACATTTCCTTGTTGTTGTCGCTGTTGTTGATATTGTTTTAGTTAGTGCTTATGAGTTTAATTTTTGTTTTTGTATAAATTTTGTATTTTTATCGCGCGTGCTCTTTTGTTTAATCCATAAATCCATTCATTCATTCATTCAGATTTAGTTTGTTGAAATGCAGCATGCTTTGTAAAAGATAAATAAATTATAAAACTGTTATTTGGTATTATTTTGTATGCATGATACATATACATATATGTACGTAATTTTTTTTTATAATTTGTTTATCTGCCATAGCCAAGTGTGCCTAATTTTAGAAGGTTTTTGCGCTCGGCGCTTTATGTTGCAAGTGTCAATCTATAAGCGATTTTTATCTGTATGTTTTATGGGAAAATTTTTACTTTTTATTTGGAAAGTAAATTTTTAAAATCTTCAAAAAAAACACCTTTGTGTGCCTCCCTCACTGTCAGCCTTCAAGTCGAGCAATTTGCAAAGCCTTTCAAATACTAATTATCCTATTTTTTTTTTAATTTAAAGTGTTTAGCAAAGTCTTATGGAAGAATGGAAAGTCAAGTGAAATGTGAATGGATTATCGATATTTTATTTTCAATTATCGATTTAATCGCGTTATATTTCCTATTCCAACTAAGTAAACTGATAGTTAATTAATTGAAGATTAGTGCAAAAAATTATGAATAAATATAGAGTTATGAAAATAATTAACTATTTCACAAAAATAAAGTAAAAATAAACATTTAAAACAAATTAATGTAAAATAAAAAAATAAATATTAAATAAAAAATAAAAATAGAACAAACATAAATAACTGATAAATTATAATTCGGAAGTTTATAACCAATAAGGAATAATTATTAAATGCAAAACATAAATATAAATAATAAAAATATATCAATACAAAAATATTTAAAAAATGTATAAAATGAACAACAGAAAGATAAAATAAAAATTTTAATATAAAAATTAATAATTGTTATATATTGAATATTATACTACAAATAATACATATTATATTAAGTAATAAATACTTTATTACACAGTAAAATAAAAAATATGCAAGCAAAAATGAATATTAAAAAAATACCATATACTCGTATACATATGTAAAAAGCGATAATATCTTATTTAAAAGTAAATTATAAATGATAATACGTATTGAACATGAAACTATAACCAATACATATTAAATAATAAATATATATTAATAAATAATAAATGTCAAATAAAAATAAATAAAAGTTAATAAATAATAAAAATCAAAGAACAAAAAAAATTATAATTATGAAATAAAAAAGTTATAAATAATAAATAATTACATTTAAATCAATTAATAAATAATAAATTTCAATTAAAAAATATAAAATTAATAAATAATAATTACAAAAAAAAAATAAAAACTGTAAATATGTACTAATATTAAATACAAAATAAAATGTAAAAACAATAATCATTAGATGAAAAATAAAAAGAAAAAGAAATTAAATTAAAATTATTAATCTACAAGTAATACATATTATACAATACATAATAAATAATAAATTTTAAATAACAATTAAAAATTAATAAATAATAATTATTAAATAAAAAAAATAAAAATTTACAAATAATAAATAATGATTATTATTTCTATTTAATAATTATTATTAAAAAATATAAAGTAAAAATAATATTTACTAAATGAAAAACAAAAAGTAATAAAAAAATAATTAATAAATGAACTTAATAAATACTAAATAATAACTATTTAACATATTAATCAATAAATTTAAAGAATAAATTAATAAATATAATTACTAAAAGAAAAAGAAAAATTAATAAATATTAATTTAAAAAAATAAACAATAATAAATAGATATTAAACAATAATATGAAATGATAAATATTAAATTTAAAATTAAGGTAAAAAATTAAAGATAAAAATTATTAAACAAAATATATATATATAAGATTGTAGTTATTAAATATAAAATTAATGAATACAATCTAATAAATAAAAAATAAACAAAAAAGATAATAAAAGTAATTAAGAAATTAAGTAATTAAACTATAATTAATTTATATTTAAAGTAATAATTAGCAAATAATATAAATTAAAAGAAAATGTTTAAAAATGAATATTTTTTAAAAATAGGTAATAAATACTAAATATTAAATAAAAAAGTAGAAACACATTTTCAGCTCAAATATTAGCTACTAAATGTTACCACAAACTCTTATTTCGTAAAAGAAAAAAATCAGGGCTTTCAAAATATGCAAAAATAAAAAAAAATATGAAAAATATCAAAACCAAACCAAAAGTGCCCACCTTAAAAAATGTATTTACACCAGCAACAGATCACTGTCAATATTTGTAGCAGTGATTAAATAAATTTCATTCAAAAAAATCTTTAAATATATTAACATTATATTAACCATTACATTGAAATAGTAGACGCAAAATAAATAAAACACCTAAAAACATGTACAAATCAAAATGTCACCGAGTTGTCGCACAAACTGAATGACGGATTGCGCGCGTGCATGTCAGCGTGTTGAAATTTAAAACAAAAATAAATTAAGATGGAAATAATGAAAAACAGGCAACAGAGTAATTCCAGTAACCAAAAAATTCACTTTTGAGACTGGTCCATTACGCATGAGCGCTGTAATTTGAATCCTGCACTACTTTTGCGCCAAAATAAAAGCAACTTGCGCTATCAATCAATTGTTTAAGTTGTCGAAATAGTTAAATTTTTGCAATTTTATAATTAGAAAGAAAATTCCTTATTGACACAATTATTATGGTTACATGGAATTTTGTTAAATAATTAGTGTCACACTAATTTGCGCCACTAAATTTGGGTCCATTTAATGATTTTCCACACTTTTGTATTTACATACAAACGTACATACATATATACATATGTACGTATTTATGTATGTACATACATATATAGCCCCGTGGGAAAATGTGCTGTAAAGCTCATACACACATACATACTTAAATTAAGTAAAAAGTACAAACTCATTGGCGCGCATGCGCATAGCACACACTCGCAGCGCTTCACCGGTAGAGCGTGTAAATGGATTTGTTGCTATTTATGGTTTTTAACGCGATTTTTTTTTCTTCTTCGCTTATTCCATTTTTAATTTCATTTTCAATATTGCCGCTCATTATTTCTACATACGCACATACATACTTTATATGTACTACATATGAATTTTTTTCGCTTGTTCGCATAAGTGGAAAACTTACTTTTACATACATATATCTATGCTTGTAACTGATCTGCACAAATCAGCTGTGCGCAGCCAACCAACCAACCAACCATGCCATATCGCTCAACACCGCCACCAACGAGCTTTGGCACCCCGTCTCTACCTACCACAGCTCCGATGTATTGTAGCTCAATCACCTAACACCACCAACAATTTTTCGTTGTTTTTTTTAAGCACTTACTCGCTTGGTGATTTAATTTGAGCCATCCATCCATATGTATGTATGTACTCGTATAAGCATGCCTCTACTATACCTGGCGTGCAGGCATGTGTGACAGGTGAATTACCAGCTAGTTGTACAAGCTTACATACATATTTATATGCATATATGAATATACATATATGCATGTGTACAAGCACATTATAGTTTTCCGCACCTTTCATAGTGTAATAAATTTTCATTTTATTTTTTTTCATTTTAATTTTTTTTTATCTTTTTACTATTGTTGTTGTTGTTGCTCTGCTTCTGTGTCAATTTGTGTATAGTTTAACGCAATGCGAGCATGTTAATTTTGCGGAAAATCGTATGTGTTAAAGATTTAATTACCTTATGTTGCTCATAAACTTAAGCGACCATGGAAGCAACAACAACAAAAATACACTTGTTTATGGTGTTTTGAAATATTTTGAGGAAATATGACGGGAAAATTAAATAATTTAATTGTCTTAGGAAGCTTAATCCATAATTAATATGCACAGATATTTTTATAAAATATCAAATTTAGAGTGACAGATTTAAAAAATGATAATTTAAGCTAAATATTTAAAAATAAAATTAAAAATATTTTTCTGAGCAAATAAGTTAGATTAGATGAGGTAAGATTACTATAGATAGCTTCTACGCTTTACATAGGTGTAATGTCAGATAGAGGATTGTTGTTGTTGTAATTGCTCCTCTGAGGGGATTATCTGTATGTTTCTGTTCTGAAATAAAAGCTTCTCATAAAAATTCATCAGTCGTTCGGGTGGGGCTTAGTATACCTATAAACATTTTTTGGAAAATAACATTGAGACGCACACCACCAATCGGAAGACAAGCTCTACCGAAAATCGCTTCATCGATTATAATCCGGACCGGTCCTCTGAACAGTGAAGTTCCTAAATGTCAATGACAAGATATTTCCGGTTTTGATGCCGTTAAAGCATTCCATCTCACCTTGATCCGTCTTTCATCGGTCCATCGGAAAATTGTATTCTTCAGAGTTTTCAGCATTTTCCGTATTTTTTGTATTGTTTCGGTCGCCAGACGGATGACTATGGTATGTTTTCTCTCATTTATTTCCTTTGTTGCAGGTAACTCAAAAGATATTTCCTCCCCACAGCTACCTTATCCACTGCCAACATACTTTTCAGGATATTTTCTGACGATGTGAGATTATTGCCTGGTTATCAAAGCCTATATCGATGTTTTTGATGTGATTCCCAGCAGCTTTCTCTGCAAAGACTTCCACCTACAAAATATTCCAATAATCCGGAAGATGGAAGAGTTGCCCTGAAGATCTGTCTTGAAAAGCTGCCGGTACTCGGCTCAATAGAACCTGGTGCCCGCTCGCTCCGTCAGCCAAATTTAATCAGTTCATGTAGGTATGTGTGTAGTCTATTTTGTCTATAGTACCCTTGATCATCGATCCCTCATATTTAATGTTGAAACTAAATTCTCAGGCTTTAACTTAACTCCAAATGAAAAAATGTGTATGTTCTCATAAAAAAATAGTGTAACTTGAGCTCAGACCCAATCAGAGTTGACCCCCAACAACATATCGTTAACATAAAAACACGAGCGCGCGCTCCAAAACTAAGACACTTTGTCGGTGGTTGCCATTAAAACTATCAAACAAATGACAGCTAACTATAATTTCACAATTCAAATTTATATATTAGTAAAGCCGACAGCAACAACAAACACAACTACTATATTCTCTATGTCTGCCAACATTTTCACCTCATATTACCAGCGAGTACTTGCTTGCGGCCACCCCCTTGAGCGCGCTGATTTACTTATAAATATACTTCTATACTAAATATCAGCCGCTTCTTCCCCTTCTTCCACCTCTTCTTCTCCTTCTTCTTCTTCAGGCACAGCATCATTTTCTTCCGCGACTTGTGGCGCTTTTAATGTTTTTATTACTCGCAAACATGCAAAGTGTACATTTTCGTGAAAATCATATCCTGTAGTCATCTAACAGTTTGGTGCCACTCATGCAACACCTGCGATGGTGGTGGTGTTGACTGCGGCGGTGGCCACAACTTACACTTAGTCGTTTCTAAAGAAAAAAAAAAAAAGTGGTTGCGTCTGCGCTTTAGTCTGCCGGGCCTTCTCGCATGCCAGCAGAGCAATGTGGGCGTTTTTTATTTTTCTTAAATCTTTTTTTTCACACTTTTTCTTCTTTGGCATTTTTCCTGTCTTAACGGTTTTTATTATTGGTGACTTGGCATTTGTTTGGCGATTTTATGAGTGAATTTGAAATAGGAGTGGAGTTTAGAATTGTACAATGTACATGTATATGTAGGTATATGTACTCGTATATGTAAATAAAATGCATTGCAAGAAGGAAATCTTTTAAAAGCATCGTAAATTGTGGCATTTTATAGAGTAAGTGCTAAACTATAAGTTTTAATGGTGCTATATTATATATAGCTGGTGGTAAATATATATGTCTACACATGTACCTATTGCTGAAAAGTTGGAAAAGTTCATTTGCTTCATTTTAGTTTTCCAGCAAAAATTTGTGATAAATATAATGTTACAAAATTACTCTACAAATGCTTGTTGTATACTCATACTCAATCTATTGAGCTTTAGAAAGCGTGAAAGCTTAAATTCAAGAGATTTTTTATTTTCCAGCACTAATATGACTTTCCAAAGCTTTTAGTGCTCTTCTGAGCTTTACAAAATAATAACGTATATAACAATAAAATAGATATACAATATTTTGCTCATGATGAAAAAGCTCTTTTCACTTCAGCAAGATATATGTGTTAGTAAAAGCTCTACAAATCTATATTTGTTATCTCACAATTTTTACTTAATTGAAAGAAATGTGTAATTACTTATATGTGTATATGCAAAATGAAAAAGCTCCGGCTTAATTGCATTGTATTGAGCTTTCGAGCTTTTACATTTAAGAGTTCCCATTTTTTAAATTAAATATTATATAAAAAAATTAAATATATCAAAAAAAAATAAAAAGCTTGATGTTAATTGTAAAAGCTGGAGCTTTTGCCAATCTTGAGCTATATTGCTTAATCAAATTAAATATATACAGAAAGTAAGTTGTAAAAACTTACACAGAAAACAAAAAAAGTTCGAGATGAGCTTTTTTAGATTGAGCTTTTGGCAGTTGTAAACACTATAGTTTCCTATTTTGACTTTAGCTCAGGGTATATAAATAAAATTTAGTAAAAGAATATATTTCACAAAACTATGAAGCTTTTTAGATTGCTATTTAAACTAAAAAAGATATACATATGCGAAAGTGAAAGTTTTAAAAAGTTTTAGTAATATCGCATTGGCAAGCTCTGAAACGTGATAAAACTAATAAATAAAGAAATAGGTTTTCCAAATTTAAAAGCTCTCAATGCCTTACTTATACAGTAAATTTTTAATGAAGGAAAATATATCATAAAATTGATATACAATTAATTCTAGTAAATTGAGTTTCGACAAATATGAGCTTTAAATTTTACCGGAAGCTCCAAAAGCTTTGCGTTAAAGAAATATGTGTTTTATAGAGCATTAAAGTCGAGCTTTTACATTAATTAGGAACCTACAATAAGCTCAAGAAAAATGTCCAAGCGTATGGTGTTTTTCAGTGTTTTTTAACTGCATATCTTCCACCGCAAAAGCTTTGCACTGACTTTAAGTTAGGAAAATCACTCCAATTTAATTGCAACAACGTATTTGATATGATTTTGATTTGTTAAGTTGCCATTATTTTTGACATTTACAAACTACCAAAAGTGTGTCCGTTCGATTGGTATGCATGTGTGAGTACAATTTTGGTTATTTTGAAATATTTCTGCACTGAAAATTAAAGTTTACAACACAATTTTTGAATATAAAATTAAAACAACAAAAAATTCCAAAAGCATCAATTCATGCCGCTGCCACGCCAGCCGCGCACAATGACACAACTAACTAAAATAGTAATAAATAAATATACATACATACATACATATGTACTCGTATGTATACGTCTTTATATGTACATATGTTTGTATTGCAATGAAAAATGCTCGCAACAACATGATATGTTGCACTCTTTTAATTGATGTCAAATCAATTGAATTCAGCCACGACCGCTGGCAATTGGAATTGCAAACAATTGGCAAACTGCCGCAAGCGAGCGACGAAGAATGATGACTGTCTGTCTGACCGACGGCTGTAAGCTGTATAGTTTGTTTTGCCTTGTGGCGTGTGTAGGCTGCAGTTCGCTACATAGCAAGCCGGCTGTCCATCACTTGGTTTTGCCTCCTCTATCGTCGCGCCGTAAAAAACGTTTGTGACAAAACACTTGGTAAGTGAGTCAACAAGAATAAAATCCACAAACACATACGAGTTTACTACACAGTAATGCATTCATACATACTCGTACATATGCATGCTCAAATTGCTTGCCGCTGTCTCGCTGTCTATCGTACATTTGCCACTACAATTGCTTGCTTTTATTATTATTGCTGCTCGTTGGGTTCAAAATGTCTTTTCCAAGCTTTTGCAATCAATTCTTTATACCAGCAGCATCAGCAGCAGCGTGTTGCCACAATTATTTGCAATTTATTGTATGCGTCAGCGTTGAGGCTTTAACTTTTGCGCCATTCAGTACATACGAGTATAATAATGATAATAATAATAATAATAAAAATAATAATTGTCATGAGCGAGCGCGTTCGGTTTGATCTCCCCTCGAAAATAGCAAGCGTCCATTTGAGTTTGCCAATTGAACATTGCATTTTTTGTTGTTGTTAATTTTCATGCATTTGTGTTGTATAAAAATAGCAAACTTAATGAAAGACTCTTTTTTGTGTCCTCGTATTTTTTGTGGCTCTTGAAATTTTATTATTATATTTTTTTTCATTTAAATTTCAATTTGTATTCACAACTTTTTCGTCGTTTATTAAGCGCGCTTTCAGCGTGTGCTCGGTGGAGCTTTGCGTAGCGCTTATTCATTCAAGCATTCTTTATTATCTATTTGCTTTGACATTCATCACAATCCTCGTCGGCGTCACCGCCAACTGTCCATCGGTTGCTGCTGTAGTTCGCAAAAAAGGAGAGGTATTTTTTATTTCACTTAAATTTATAAGATTTTATTTCATTATATTTTAAATTTTTGTAGTTTATTTTATTTATTTCATTTTACTTTATTTTTTGTATTATTTTATTATAATTATTTAATTTGATAACCTTGTAGTTTGTCTTATTTTAATTCTACGTATTTTATTTTATTTTATTTTATGTTATTCCCTATTATTATTTTTGATATTATTTCACTTTATTTTATATTATATTATTCTATTTTATATTGTTTCGCTTTATTTAATTTTTATTTTTATTTCTCTTTTCGCTCTACGAAGACTCTCGGAATGTTAATATTCATTTTTTTGACATGCGACCGGATGTTGTGAAATTTTATCGCTTTTTTTTCATCACCAACTCTTAATCATTGCTTAAAGGCATGAAGTAAGGTTCATTGTTGCTGAATTTTCGCCAAATTAAAAAAAAATAACAACATTTATAGCGGTATTATGAGTTAATTTATCTACTATAAAGTGTAAAGTTCTGCCTGATCTCTTCAGCTGAACCGCTAAATCTCTTCACCATGTTGGCAAATTATTCATTCATAAACTTGACAGACTTACGCTCGCGAACATGAAGTATGCTACAATAAAATAAAAAATAATTCATAATGAAGTATTTAGAGAATTAACAGCGCAAGGCCCAGACAACTACGTAAAAAATAAAGTAAATTCAAATTAAATAAAATAAAATAAAGTAAAATAAAATAAAATAAAATAAAATAAAATAAAATAAAATAAAATAAAATAAAATAAAATAAAATAAAATAAAATAAAATAAAATAAAATAAAAGAAAATAAAATAAAATAAAATAAAATAAAATAAAATAAAATAAAATAAAATAAAATAAAATAAAATAAAATAAAATAAAATAAAATAAAATAAAATAAAATAAAATAAAATAAAATAAAATAAAATAAAATAAAATAAAATAAAATAAAATAAAATAAAATAAAATAAAATAAAATAAAATAAAATAAAATAAAATAAAATAAAATAAAATAAAATAAAATAAAGTAAAATAAAATAAAATAAAATAAAATAAAATAAAATAAAATAAAATAAAATAAAATAAAATAAAATAAAATAAAATAAAATAAAATAAAATAAAATAAAATAAATAAAATAAAATAAAATAATGTAAAATAAAATAAAATAAAATAAAATAAAATAAAATAAAATAAAATAAAATAAAATAATTAAAAAAATTAAAATGAAACAAAATAGAAAAAAAATTATATATAAAAAAAATAAAATAAAATAAATTAAAATTAAATAAAGAAATGTAATAAAGTAAAATAAAATAAAGTAAAATAAAATAAAATAAAATTAATTGACTAAAAAAGTATAAATTAAAAAACAACAAAATAAAATATGAAGGAAATATAAGAAAAATAAAAATAAAAAAATATCAAATAATCAAATAAGTTAAAACCAAAAATTCTCAAGAATTTATAAATATACAATTTTCATGCATATGTATGAACGTGCTGTAACCATCAAAATGAATTTATGTACCTGCATACATACGTTATATGGGTATTTTAACGCTGAGTTAATACACTTTACATTGTATATCATATTTGGTAACAAAAAGAGAAGTGAAATAAATTGTTAAAAAATTATGTGTATGTAAATAAAAAGTTACTTACTCATTTAAATAAAGAATTTCATTGTGAGTACGCGTGCAAACACACCGATGCAACAAGGAGTGCCTTTGAACCGCAAATAAGTTTGTACGTATATGCATATGTACGTATTTATATGAGCCAACTCGTGTGCGAGGAATATTAAATAGCAGTAAAGGAGTTGAAAACAAAATCTGATAAAATATTTCAAACTGAAATATTAAGGAAATATTATTTTTTTCATTACGTCATAAAAAACTGAAAGGTAAAAATTATTTTTTATAGAAAAAAGTTTTGTTTTTGTAATTTTTTTTTTATTTTTAGCCTACATTAATTAAAGAAGTAAAAAAAACAAATTTGCTGATTCATTCCTATTTCTGAGGGCAAAAAAAATATGGTATAAAAATATTATTACTAATTTTTTTTTTTCAAAAACTATTTTCTCAGTGTAAAAAAATATTTTCTGTTTAAAAAATAACTACTTGAAATATTTATTTCTTTGATATAATTGCTTTGTTGTTTCTTTTTACGTCAACTTCATAATTGTGTTCCTTTTTGTAAATTTCTCTTTAAAAGTACCATCTCTCTGAAATTAATATTATTAATTTGCTTTCTACTTCCTCCATAACGCTTAAGGCCAAAAAATATAAAAATAAAAACGCAAAAAAAAACAAAAAGAAAGGACTTGAAGAGTCTCCTCAAATCAATAATCATTAAGAATTTTATCAGCGCACCTTTCCCACCGCAGGCTAAAGGGCGGAAGCAAAGTGTTGCAAACACGTTAGTCACCACCACCTCAGCTCAGGTGGCTCTCAACATGACGAGCTGTCAATAGCGACACTCTGTAGCTGTGATGATGCTTCGCCACCAGCATCATCATAATCAACAACTGCAGCAACGAGCGACGAGTAGTGAAAAAGCACAAGTGACATACAAAAGTGCAGTGTGCATGCTAACAACAAACAACAGCCAATCAAGCAAAGCAGCCTGGCAATTACGAGAAGCCTTCAACAAGCGGAAGATGTCGGAGTGACTGTCAACGGTCAACAACAAATAACAGCGAACAGCCTAATTTAATGTCATTTAAAAGAGCGAACAACATTTTCAAAAGCAACAACAACATCGCTGCATTGCTGCATTGCTTTGAGGCCCAAAGTGGTTGAGGAAAAAAAGCTCACTGCAAATACAACTAGTACAAGCACAAACAAGCCGTGGTGAGCGACAGAACGAGATCATTTAAATTTTTGCGTACACTTTTTGACATCAATGCATCATCATCAACTCACCAAGTAATGATGAACAGTGCGGTTGCTTGTGTGTGCTTAGTAGTAGTAGTAGTAGCAGAGCTGCAGCATGTCGGCGACAACAACAGAAATTCTTTCACTTTAACAAGACAACAAGTTCGGATTTTACACTTTTTCACTTGGCATTGCATTGCATTTTGCTCATATTTATGTACTAACTTTGTTGGCCGGCATTGCTCGAATAAGTCGTCACCAGGCAGACACATCAACAATCGACAACGCAACATAATCAGCGAGCGAGCGAATAAGCGAGCGATGAATGCGTTGCTGCATGGTTGGTTGGTTGAACGAACCAAGAGGCAAGCAGGCGCACAAATCATGTGTATAAATATTTGTTCTTGTTATTGTAATGCCGTTTATTTTATTATTAAGGTGCTTACTTCGGACGCTGAACTTTCGCTCATTTGTACGCCCTGTCGAAAGACACTCACTCATTGCATACCTACATACATATTTATAGTTATGGCTTTGTTATAATTTTTCTGCTGTTGTTGGTGATTTTCTTTATTGTTGCTGTTATTATGGCTCACATGTTGCCACAATAAATTACTTTATGATTGAATTGTAGGGCGCGTCATTCATCGATGTTACTACATATGTAACATACATACATACGTAGGCCCTTGGCCCTTGAAGTTGCGCGAACAGTGAGTGTGTGCGTAAGCTGCCAAGATTTCGTCATTACGTATAGTGCACAGTGGTGTGTATGGTCATTTCAGTTTGTTTTTTTTTTTAATTTGTTTACTAATATTATTTTATTTTATTATTATTTATTTTAATTCATTTTATTTTAATTTTTATATTTGATTCTATTTTAGTTCATTTTATTTTATTTTATTTTATTACTTCTCCATTTAAAATTTTTTTTAATTTATTCAATTATTTTATTTTAATTTATTTTCATATTTTTAGTTTCCAATAATTATTTAATCCCTACTATTTATTTTATTTTATATAAAATTATTCATCTTTTATTTAATTTTTTGTGTTTTATTTAATTTTAATTTATTATCTTTTTCTTTTATTTGATTTGATTTTGTATTTAATTTTCATTTATTCTTTTTATTTTAATTTATTTTTATTTCACATCAAATTATTTATTTTTTATTTAATTAATTCTAGTTTTAATTTTTTGTGTTTTATTTAATTTTAATATATTTTCTTTTTCTTTTAATTGATTAGATTTCGTATTTAATTTTCATTTATTTTTTTATTTTAATACATTTTAGTTTTTTTCTTAAATAATTTTTTGAAAAATCATTTATTAATGTCGTCATGTAGCTTGTTCCACCACGGTTTCTCCAAGTTCAATTTAGCCCTCTACCTTTTTTCCTTCTTCGATTGGCTTTGTTTTATTATTGCCTCTTTCGCTCCGGTTAAACTCAGTTGGTATATTTTTCATTATATCTTCTTTTCCTCTTCCTCTTAATGCCATTGCTGCTGCTCTGCGTCTTCTGTTGTTGTTTATTATTATTAAAAAGTTATTACAACATGTTGTTATTGATGTTGCTTGTTGGTTGCAGAGCATTTTTTCCAACTTTGAGGCTGTTTGCATGTTACCTCAATGAAGGCAACAACAATGTGCGTATAAAAGTATTTATGAGGCAAAACTGAGTCGCAAGACTGTGAGAAATTCAAAAAAAGATGGACGAACTATTACCATGCTTGCAAGTATATACATGTATGCACATACATACATACTGACGGGTATTTTTAAGATGGAAAGCAATGAATTGTGGCTTTCAATATTTAATGGCGGTAGATCGGCAAGTGCGTTTCGGTTTCAAGCGAGTACTCGTACTTTGTTTATAGTTTGTAGATGAGGAGGCATGGAGGCGGTCAGCATCATAACCACACACATACATATATCTATGTATAAAAAATATTATATACAATAATTTTTATATACGTATGTATATAGTGAGTATGTTTATATGTTTAGTGGCGCTGTTGCAGAGTAGGTTTATTTGTTTTGCCGCATCTTCGTTTATGACTCTTATTGCCACTAAGCCACTTTTAATGACAGGTAGTTGAGAGACCCTGCTCGTTGCTCGTTGCGAACAACAATGCTAACAAAATTAATGTTTTTCATTATTTTTGTTGCAGTGATTTATTTCAGCTTATTTTCGGTTTATTTTTATATTTCATCTTTTTTTGAGTACATTATTTTTTTTTTTGAAGCAACAGGCACTTTCGCACTTGTACTTGACAGTTGAAATTGACGAATCGTTCGAGCGAGCTCGCTGCTTTCACATGCATGTGCGTGTGCGTTGCTTCCACTCCCTGTTTTTATTACACTTTCATACATACATTTTGTTTTATTTTACCGCCAATTCACGTGTGTTAAAATATTATGTTTGTGTGCTTCTTTAAAAATTTCGCGAAGTTGTTAACCCAAATACGCGCCACAAGGCAGGCAATAATGATTTTCTATCACTTGTTTTTGTTGCAACGTGCTTTGATGGAAATTTGATGATGACTTTTGTTTGCTTTGATGAGGTTGATGCGCACATAACACACATGTTAAAGCACAAAAAAAGAATCTCTATTTTTAAATTAAACAGAAATAAAATTAACATAAAAGAAACAAATAAAATTGAAATTTAAAAAAAATATAAAAAAATAAAATAATTAAAAAAAATTTAATTCAATTCAATACAGTTTTTTTTTCTTTTTTTTTATAATTCAATAAAGTAAAATAAAATAATATAACATAAACTAAAATAATTTAAGTAAAATTAAACTAAATTTAATCAAAATCAATTGAAAGTGTATTAAATTAAATTAAGCCAGGTCTAACTAAAATAATAAAAGCTATGTTAAAAATGATAAAATAAAATTGCATTATTTAAAAAAAAAAAATTAAATAAAATACAATACAATATAGTTACTTAAACAAAATAAATAAAATTAAAAAATATAAAATAAAATAAAATAAAATAAAATAGAATAAAATAAAATAGAATAAAATAAAGTAAAATAAAATAAAATAAAATGAAATGAAATGAAATGAAATGAAATGAAATGAAATGAAATGAAATGAAATGAAATGAAATGAAATGAAATGAAATGAAGTGAAATGAAATGAAATGAAATGAAATGAAATGAAATGAAATGAAATGAAATGAAATGAAATGAAATGAAATGAAATGAAATGAAATGAAATGAAATGAAATGAAATAAAATGAAATGAAATGAAATGAAATGAAATGAAATAAAATAAAATAAAAAAACATAAAAAAAGTTAAACAAAATAAATGAAATAAAACAAAATAAAAAAATGAAATAATGAAATTAAATAAAAGAACATAAATTAAACTAAAATAGTATACAATAAAATGAAATACAATAAAATAAAATAAAATGAAAGGAAATGAAATGAAATGAAATGAAATGAATTGAAAAGAAATGAAATGAAATGAAATGAAATGAAATAAAATAAAATAAAATAAAATAAAATAAAATAGAATAAAATAAAGTAACATCAAATCAAATCAAATCAAATAAAATAAATCATAATAAAATAAATAAATAAATTAAAACAAAATAAAACAATATCAAGTTAAATAAAATAAAATATATAAATATAAAGTGAAAAAATAAAAATGAATTTTAATAAATTTAATTGTGTCATATTTTTTATTAATGGAGTAAATTAAAATAAAAGAAAGTTGAAAAAAAAAAAATAAATTAAATTAAAATATAAATAAATTAAAGTAAAGTAACTAAGTATTTTCGGTACTTTCTGAATGTTACATTTGAAACCATATCATGTTTTCAGACATTCACACTTAATTTTTTTAAAATTTTGTTAATTTTTGTTACAAATTTAAAAGTTTTCCATTTGTCGTTGCACAATCGACTGCGAGTATAGCATTTCACCAGTGTTACCACATATTTGTTATGTTCACAACTCGTATTCTTTTTAAACCCGTGGCTAGCATATTCTTAGTCGCCTAAATTTTGCCACTACATGTATATGTATGTACCAGTATGTGTACCAAGCCGCGTTTCGTTGTCGACATCAAAGTCGCACTACTACACAACTTCCATAATGAAATGTAATCTTAACGACATTTGCCATGTCACGTCAGTGTTTATTGTACGGTTGGCGCACCTATTGCGTGTTGTACCCCACCAAAATAGCACTCGTTTATGTGTTATAAAACTTCCTAGAAGCTAACAGCTGTACCAACTGCTGCCCGGCAGTTGTTCCAGGTACTTACAGCAGCAGCATGCTGCATAGCCTTCTGCAGTCGCCATTCATTGCATGTTAGCTTTTAATATTTGTTGTAGATTTTATGTTTATTGTTATTAAATTTCCTCTTATTTTTGTTACTGTTATGAGCTTGCAGCGCATGTTTATATGCTTTTTGTGGCCCTTTCGCGCTTTGTCTTTTGGTATATTATTTATTTTGGTTTTTTATTTTTGCTTCAATATACTCGTACGTACATATGTCTATCATTTTCTAATATTTGCCCGGAGCCTTTGAGCGCCATCACGGCTCACCAATTGTGCCAGAAAAATTGCAAAATTAATCGGCAATGGCGACGGCGCCGCTACCGCCGACCGACCGACCGATTGTTGCATTTTGACACCGTCTCGGCCGTTGTAATATTTATGAGTTGCTGCTTATTGCTGCTAGCACGTGAAATTCAGAAAATCTCAAATCTCGCAACAATTGTTGTTTCTTTACATGCAACGTCAATGTTGAATTGAATTAGTGGCAGTTGTCATTAGAGCTGAGTGTGTGCCACAAATCATTGGGGGAAATGAATTGTTGCATTAGATGTGTGCACTCGCAAGTACGAAGGCGCAGGGCTGTGAGTGTAGTATTTATTAGCTTTTTGTTTTTGCTTTTCGATTTGGTGCGCAATTTTAGTTGGCTTGTGACTTAATTTATTGCCTTTTCGGTAATTTTATTAATATTTATTGCATTTTTAATATATTTATATTGATTTTACTTATTTTTTCTTTTTAATTTTTTTTTCATTTATTTTATTGTTTTGCTTTTTTTAGTTATCCTATCGTATTTTTTTTATTTTGTTTCAAACCACTTTATTTTATTTTATGTTATTTGATTTGATTTTGTTTTGTTTTGTTTTGTTTTATTTTATTTTATTTTATTTTATTTTATTTTTTTTATTTTATATAATTTTATTTATTTTAATTTTATTTTATATATTTTATTTTTTTTTATTTTATTGTAATTTATGTTATTTGATTTGATTTTGTTTTGTTTTATTTTATTTTATTTTATTTTATTTTTTTTATAAGTTATTATATTTTCCACTTAATATAATTTGTTTTCAACTCATTTTTAAATAATTTTAATTCTCTTTCTATTGCAGGCTCCTCGTGTCTCTCAGTGGGTTGTAAAAATGGCGGCACTTGTATTACACAAAGCAATGGACTCTCCTTTTGCAAGTAAGTTTCAAGTGTTATTTATTATTATCAATTTGCCATTGTTATAAAGAAGAATAATTTGCAATTAAAACATTTAACGAAGGAGGTTCCAAACAAGCGCACAATTAAAACATTATCAACATAATAACGTAAATTTGAATGGATTTACATACAATTTGATTATTTTGGGTATTTACGCATGCGCGACATATTTGGCATATTAATTACGCTCACAATGTGCGGGTGACAGCAGTAGTAATGAGAAAAAAGGCCTTAATAAAAATGTACAAAACGTGTTATGTTAATTTTTGATTAGTGTTGACAAGTTAATAAAAGGTTGAAAGGAAAGTGTAGAGGCAGAAAGTAAAGAATATTAAAGTGGTTCGTGTAGGTAATAAACAATACGGAGTAATTGCTTGAAAATGTATACATTAGTATACGCAAATAGAAAATTTAAATAAATTATCGCTGAAGTTTTGAAGAAAAATATGAATTTTTTAATGAAACATAAATTGATATTCATATTAAAAATAGTTTAATATTCTCAAATTCATTATAACAAAATAAATGTTCGAGTAACAAATTTTTCGTATTTCTTTATGAGCTTCAGAAACCTCACTCAAAACTATAAGCAAAAAAAATTATTTTAAATAACTGTCACTTTCGCGAAGAAGAAGTTCTAAAAAACAACCATTAATACTTATAAATATTGTATAATGCAAAGCTTTTTATAATTCCTAAGACAACAAAGCGACTTATCGCCGCCTTATCGTCTATCTGCAACCACAATACCACAGCAGGAACCCATATATAGCCGTGAAACACAAAAAAAATATTGATAGCGCTTGACTGACGATACGCAGCTTTAATAGGAATTAAATTTTCAACAAAGGCGCTTGAAAAAATATTTTTGTATTTTTATAAAATTCATAAATGTTTTTATGCTACACTTAATTTTTTTTCTGACGGCGTTTTACTTAAAAAAACAATTTTTTTTTAATATACTTGTATATACATGCATACTATATAAATGCTGATGTTTTTATACTCTTTCTTATTTTTTTTTTTTTTGTTTATAGAATTATTTTTTTTTTTTGTTAATATAATTCTTTTTGCATATCTTCATACGAGTTCGCTTAATTTGGTAGTTGTCAACTTAATTCATTTTAGTTTTTATTTGCTTTATTAACGCTACCACATTACCATTATTGCAGACTGACTGATTTACATAATCATTATTTTTTGTGCTTTACAAGCAATGAAGTGATTTTATTGTGACTACCAATGAAATAATGTGAGCATAGTGCCGCTTTTAGAGATTTGTTGTTGTTGTTGTTTTTGTTAACTAACAGCTTTTTGCATACTTGTATTGTATATGTAATTAGGTATATCTGTGTTTGTATGAAGTTTAGGCACTTTGCCTGCCAATGACCGCTAAAACGACAAACATACCCATCAATTTAGTCAAAAAAAAAAAAAACACATCAATTATATACATATGTATGTACATATATTTATTTGCTTTGATGTCTTGTTTTATGGCCACTAATTCATTAGCTACTGCTAACTTACTAAGCTTAATTGTTAATTTGTTGATAGGTTAGCAAATGTTTGTGGAAAAATAATATAAAATATTTAATTTGAAATGTCAGATTTTTGTTGTTGTTAGATTGGATAGCTTGCGTGGCGTTTATTTGATTTTCGGCGACATCAAGAGTGCTTTGATTAGCAAAAGAAGGCTATAAAAATAAAAATGAATTATTGAAAATACAAAAACAAATTTTAAAACTTAAAAATTACAATGAAAAAAAATTTATAAAAACAAACGAAATATAAAAAATAACAAAGAAATATGTAAAAGAAATAAAACTATCAAATATATAAATAAATATAAAATTTTATAATTATATTAAAAATTGAAAATGTTGAATACTTTAAGAAAATTAAGAAAATAATAAAACAATTAAATAAACACCTAAAAAACAAGATAAAAAAAGAAAAAACAAAAATATAAGGAAATAAAAGTATGGAAAAAACTAAAAAAAAATTAATAAGTAATATGATAAAATAATAATATGATAAATTTAAAAACCTATGAAAAAAAATAAATCATATTTAAATTAAAAGAAAATATACAAAATTAAAGAAAAAAATAAAAAAATAAAAAGGAAATAAGAAATGATGAAAATTAAAATACAAACATATATATATAAAGAGGTAATAAAAAAGACAGATTAAAAAAATGAATAAAAAAGAATATTAAAAGAGTAAATAAAAAAAAGATATTAAAAAAGTGAATAAAAATATATTAAAAAAAATTAATAAATTAGTAAATTAATTAAAATAATAAATAATTAAAAAATTAAAATTTAAAATAAAATAAATAAATTAAAACAAATAAAATAAAAAATAAAAATATAAAAAATATACGACGAAGAAATAAAAAATATAAAAAGAAAAAGAAAATTAAAAAATATAACAAAAAATAATAAAAATTTAAACAATAGTAAAACAAAGTTGCTGTTCCAAACGAGTTTAGGCAGCACATTATCAGTTGCTATAATTACATGCTCGACTTAAAGATCTTAGCTCTTAAAAGTATTATAGCTTGCTGTGGGTATGCGCATTGAAAGCCTTGAGAAACTTACTGGCAAACGAATTAAATTGCGATTTATTTTACTTACATATATTTACTTGCGCACATACCACGTTCCACAGCCACGTTGAACTTGTATCGTAAAGAATTGAAGAAAAGGCATACAGTCAAGGAATACGGATAAAGAGATATCAAGAAAATAAACAAAATAAAGTAAGAAACGTCAAAGCAAAACAGTCAAACCATCAGCTATTCAAAGAGTGAGTCAGTCAGCCAAATGAACCGACCAGCCAGAAGGGCAAATAAGGTAAAGCCAACGACTCGAGCGCAATCATTAAAAATCTTCACAAAAATCTGCCGCACTGCTTGCTTGCTTGCTCGCTTACTTGTAGACTCTCTTCCTTTAAGCACCACACACGTCACTTTTGCTTCGCTTCACTCATTCTCCAAATCACCGCCTGCTTGCCACTCTGCCAGCCTGCCCTCCTGACTGTTACTCTTTGTTTCGTTAGCTCACACATTCACCACTTGCTTTTGCGCACATTTTTTTTTTCATTTATTTTTTATTAAAAATAAAACGTTTCAAAGTACGCCGATCGCGTAGTGAAATCCATTTGCTATATATTGTATGTATGTAGGTATATATCTGCGTTTGAGAAAAGGTTCCCAAAGGGACTCATCAATGTTTGCTTTGCGCGAACGATGCCAACAGAACAGAAGGTGAAAATAAATATTGTTAAGAAATAAACGAAAGTCTTCAAAAGTCCGCTGAACCAAGCCAGCCGAGTAACAATGGCCTAATGGCATAACGAAAATTCATATGAAATTGAATTTTTTAACATGAAAATTTTCTGAGATTTCTTTATTGTACATACGTATGTATCTGCTGTCCTTTTGTGCAGCGTAAAGGGAATAGAAATAAAATGAGTTGGAAAGATAAGGACTTTCAGAGTAGGGTAGAGTAGAGTAAGAATATATATAAATTAACGATATAGACATACTTATATATATTATATATGTATATAATTTTTCCGTTCGTCCCCGATGGCCCGGAGGACATAATTTAATACATGCGCTCATTTAGACAAACGCATATCTCTAGGATCGTTTTTAAAACCACTAGGGACCAAGTGAAGCCAGGTCTTTATACATCTGATCTTTCCTACGAGTGGAGGTCCTTCTCTTCCTTTATTTCCACCAGCGAGTACTACATCGAAGATTTTCAAAATGGAAGTGTTGTCGTCCTTAGCGGTAGCTGCATTTCGTGTGGTAGGCTTTAGTCCATTACACCGTACGTTCGATAAGACTTTATATACGGTATTAAGGATGTTTATTCTACAAACTCAAATTAAGCAATAAAGATAATACTCAATGTGAAAATATAAATTATTTCAATGTTGTCAACAGAACTTGGTACCATATGGAGGGTCCCAGGCCGAATGCTATATTCAAAATAGTAGAAAAAATGTCTGGGTAATTAGCGTCCCAATTCCATGGATAGTTTTTACGTCAATTGGTGGTGTTTCACTCCCAAAATTGTTCGATGTAAGATTTCATACTCCGGCTGTAGGACAAAAGCCGAATTTTTCCTGAATGATACTATATATATAATATATAAAACATTTCCACTTCACTTTAATTTAAAATTTATACTCATACTCATTCCAAAAGTTGTTACTTCAATTAAAAATATATAAATGAATATAAGTAAGGTAACTTGAAAGCTTTTGAGCTTTGATCGAAAGCTTACTTAGCTGAAATGAAAGCTCAAAAACGAGAAAGTTTTTGGAATACAAGTTAGCTCCCGAAATATAATAAAAACGACTTTCGAAAATAAAAAAAAATATTTCTGAATCGAAAGAACTGAAATTAGAAAACTCCTAGAAGATTTCAAACCCTGGAAAAACGTTTTTATTCCATTTCGATTCATCAGGAATACGTAAATCAAATGAAAAATGATTTTTCTTTTGTTTTTTTTTTTTGGTGGATGCAAATTTAACTGAGAACATATCATATTAAAAGGAGTGACAAAGAAAGTTAAAAAAATAATTTCTAATACAATATTCCCTTGAAATGATGATTAAATGATCAACAAAGCTATAAAGCTGATTTTCCTAGAAATTATTTTTTATTTAAATTAAATAATTTACCACTTTCCATAACATTACTCTAATTAAGGATACTGGAATAATTACAGCGGCTGAATGAAGATGCGTGTTGCCAAACATATTTACACAAAACTGTCTTTATAACGTACATACATACATATAGCATAAGCTGACTGACAACAGGCATTTCAGCCATGATCTCTCTCTCTCTCTTTCGTTCTGCGCATCAATACCTATTGGTATTGATCATCTGCTCCAAGCAGCATTCATACTAAAGAGTGTTGGAATATTCACCCATTCAAACCGCCGCACATTCCATTCAATCATTAATTTTTGTTTGAAAATTTTTATATCATCATTATTATTTTCTTCTTGACTAATCTTCATGTTTGCTGTTTGCGGCAATGCTGCTGGCGTGATTGTTCATAATTACACAAGCATACGATATAAGCTGCTTTTACCCACATGTGTACATATTAATTTATGTATGTACGTATGTACTCGTATCTATGTTATTTTGCTCACGAATATATTTTCTTTATACACATGTCAAACACGAATCCGGTAATCACCGCAGTGCTTTTCTTTTCAACCCAATTGAGCACATCATCATCATCATCATCGTGTGTGTATGTATGGACGTCAGCGTCCAGGTTAGTCAATCCGGCCAAAGCCGCCAGTCCGCTTGATCGCTGACCTTTCACGCGTCAAATAGTGGGTACTACATGCATCTATACAAACATAATTACTCATGTGTATTTGTTGGGTGATGTATGCGCTCACGCACGAATTGACGGCTCGTCACAGACGCTATGAAATCAAAATTGATTTTAATGATGTCGAATTTTTCTTCTTTTTTTTTTGATGAAACGTAAAATGAATTTAATGCTGATAAGCCATTCTCCTGTGGCAACCGATACCAAAAAGAGAATGAAGGAAATTATTTAAAAATGTTGTGAGCTTAGTTGTGGCACAACAATGCAACAATGTGAGCATTCAGACTTTTTGTATTATTAGTAACTGCATTTTTTTATTTTTTTTTTTGTCCATAATATTTTTTTTTGTAACTTTATTTTTTTTACTTTTTTTATTTAATTTATTTTATTTTTTAAAGATAAGCAATTTCAATAATGGTTCAATTATACAATAATTTGAAAGTGAAAACGCGCTGAAAATTTAATAAAATTTTGCAAGCTTTTCGTAACTAGCTTTCTGTAGCTTTAAGTGAAAGCTCCATTTAGTAGATGTGAAAGCTCAAAAAACGATACATATAATTTATATGACAATTGTTATTAAAAATTCAATAAAGTGTTTCTATATTAAATATAAGTTTTAGTGAAATATCATTCGGCAGATTTGAAAATTCAAAAAAAGTTTAGTTTATGATTTTCTGAACGACATATAATAATCTAGACACTTATGCCAATTATTCGGCATATTTTGATGACATGAAATCGAAAGCTAACATTAAATTGATAATGATTTAACATATCATACTAAATAAATTGAAATTACAAGTTTTATATCTGAAAAGTTATTTTAAATCAATGACAAAACTCTTCTTTCTTTGCTTGTTAATATTTTTAGTTAAAGTTTCATTCAGTAGTTGTTAAAGCTTCATTTAGTAGTTGTGAAGGTTCATGAAAAGGAAGATTTGAATTTAAGTTTTTTTTTCTATATTTTTTAGATTGGTTTAATGTTATTCAATGAGGAACCTAAAGCTTTTCATTAATTGCTTTTTGTTTGGAGTTTTTATAGATTTTTTGAACAAAATATAGTGAAATCAATTATAAGATAAATTTTGAGGGCATGTTTCCGAATGCTAGTAATAAATTAATAATGACATAACCTAAAAAGGTAAAACTTTATCTTCATTAATTCATTAATATTAAAAGTTCAATATCTTCAAAATTCTTTTTAATCAAGGAGCAGTTTAAAGCTTTTCATTAATTGTTTGCTGATTTAAGTGAAAGCTCATTTCATAGAATTAAAACTCGTTTGGTAACAGTGAAAGCTCATACAACGATGATTTTAGTCAAATTTTTTTGAGTAAATATGGTACATACCACTATTTCTGATGGCGTGCAATGGATAAGTTGTAAGTAATTCAAATAATCATAGCCTTATTAATGAAAGCTTCATTTGACTTATAAAGTTAAACACATGTTATTTCACTTATATTCATTAAACAGATTTAGTATAGATTCCACAAATATCCTTAATTGAAAAAAGCTCAATCTGGAAAAAAAGCTTCAGTACCTAGGTTATAATAAAAATCAATATTTTTTAATTAATTCACGATATTAAATTTGTTAAACCTAGGAAAAGTGTAGACAGCGTAAAGCTTCTTATTACAAATTTAAAAAAGCTCAATCAATTGAATATTTAAGATTAATATAACCGTAACATATACAAAAAATTGCAGGAAGTTTAAGTTGGTTGGCATAGAGGACCAACAAACCACTGTAATAAAAAAAAAAGTGCGCGAAAGCTCAGGTAAAAATCTATTCGAAATTGAAATTCTACAGTAAATAATTTTATTGCAACTTTAAAAATACAAAAATTATTGAAGGTCATTTTTGAAAAATTATTAACTGTCCAAATGCATGCTAATTTCAAAGCCAACTACTCTTGCAACACGTTCTTTTTCTGTCCGTCTACTCGCGGCCGCTTGAAGTTTTGATTTTTCACTTCACTCCAGGCTTCATTTGGCAGTTGATTGACAGCTTTATGAGCGCTGTCATCTTCAAAGTATTTTTATTGGCACGAATTTTTGTTTCACTCATGCGAAATTCCCCAAACGTCAACGCGTAAATTTTTGTTGTTGCTTTGTTGTTTTTTTTCCAATTTTTTCTTCACAACAGAAATTTTTGAATTATGCGAGAAACGAAATGCGCTTTATTAAATTGCCAACAGCGGCAAGGAAATTATCCGTGCATTCACATACTTACATATTAACGTTTGATGAATAATAATTTGCCAGCCATTTCATATCTTCCCATATCGCTTGCACGTCGAAAGCAAAAATTCACAATAAAGCAAAGAGTTAAAAACAAAATTTTAATTCACAGAATAAATTTTACTGTCCGATTTAAATGAATATATGCGCTTGTTATATGAAAAAGGTATGTAAATATTTAATATATTTATTTAAAATTCCAAAAATATTATTGTCAACAAAAATATTTTTGTATTCGCAAAAAAATATTTTTTTTTCATTTGATATTTTCTCATTTCTCTATATTGTTTTTAATGAAAACTTGCTTATACCTTTTTAAATACAATTACAAATTTTTTCGCAAATCGTTTCTCCACTTTCTATTTACCTTTTCTATACAAATTTTGATTAATTTAACTCGTTTGCGATTTTTGCGCATAAAATTAACTATTTTGAAAATGATCTGCAAAAAGTACCTACTTAAGTGTAAACACTTATCTGACACTTGACGCTGTCAGTCGCACCAGGCGCATCAACATCGTTGGTGATCACAAAAAAAAAAAGAACAAAAAAAAAGAACACTATGAACCATAAGCGCTTTAAGGTCCACGCAGAGAAACGATCGCTCGACCAATTGACTTCAAAACTCCAATTGGCATATTCCGTATAAAGCTTCTACCAGCGAGATACTTTATAGTAAGCATTAAGTGTGCAAACATTGATCGCATATCTCTGAGGATCAGCGAACTTTTAGTGAACCAAAAAGTGCGCATAAAAAAAGAGCAAACAACATAACAAAAAAAATCCAAATTAAAATTAACATGAATAAGCAAAATATTGTTAAATCTGCCAGCTTTACGCTCTTGTAAACCAGCATGCCACACTTGCGATCACAAGCTTGCCTCACGCACAAACGAACACTTCAGCGTACAGCGATCACCGACCAGCGGTGCTTTACCGATCGCAAACGTCTTCAGCATTTATTTGCTTATGTAATTCTTAGTATGCCTAATTTCTTCGTTGATTTTCTACACTGTGTAAAATTTCTCCAAAAAAAAAATATATATTGTTTTGGTGATCGCAGCAAATATTGATCGCGATATGTGTGTAGGTTTTGTACGAACACATATTATTCAAATACACAATTAAAGCATGTATGTACTTACATATAAATGTACATAATTATTAAAAAAAAAAATAAAACGCTGATGACACAGCGAAAGATCTTCACCATCATCTTACTCGTTGTTGATCCACGTCCCATCGGTTCATTGCTTGCATCCGCCGCTACAATCTTACACATGAGTTCATTTTAAGGGTTACACTGCTGATAAAGCTTTTGGTGGTCTAAACGAGTGCGCTGCGATCAACTAATGCTCATACCACAAGCGTTATGTGCCCGTTATTTTTCCTAAACACCGCGCATTGATCTTCGTGATCTCGTTACTTTGCTGTTGGCTTGCAATTGAAAACTTTAAATAAGTTTAACTTCAGTTTTGCTTCCTCGGCAATTTCACTATGCACTCGTATGCATTATAGTGCTATATTTGTGTTTGGCAGCGAATTTTTCCTAGTTTCCAACTTGGTGCGATAACATCGTTTGAACTCTCTAAATTTTCGCTAACTGTGCGCGGCTTGGTGATCGTTTGCTTGCTCGATCGATCTCCTCGTCTCTTATGGTTATTTCATTGCACTATTTGTTTTTTTGTTTTGTTTGTGCTTTAACATTATAGATCTTGCATAGCATATTATCACTGCTGTGTTTACATTTTATTTCTAATGATTTCTAGCTCTTGTGTTGCCTTGTTGAACTGTTCAACATGATTTGCCTACAAATGGTCCGCGTTTGACGATCTAATTTGGTTTGAGCATAGTTGAAATTTGCATTTTTGTTGTCGAATATGGCTTGGAAAATGTACTGCAAAAGCTCATTTGGCTTTGGCTAATGACATTTTTGTATGCTACATTTAGTTTAAATTATTTAAAGTTATCTATAAATGCTGATGAACATTGTGGAGGCTCTAGTAATAGAGGCTTCTGGCTTTATGAGGAAACAGAGGTAGGCTTTCGGTGGAAGAAACTGATAAATAATGTAGAAAAGGATGGTAGAAATATTGGACCGGCTAACTGGAGAATACTTGCTCAGAATAGAGACAAGTGGAGGCGCAGACTTGAGTCAGTCAAAGTCCGACCAAGGCTGCAATGATAGATGAAGATGATGGTGATGGTTTTATGATAACTTCCGATTGATTTTCGCCTAAAATGTTTCGACAGCATTCATGTGGGTTAATTTCCTTTACTTCTATTTTAGTTATCATGATTTCAACATTACTTTTCTATTAAAAACAATTTCATATTCATAGATAGATCTTGAGTAACTTGAATATAATTCTAGTAACTATAAAGCCTTTTTGGAGTGACTAAAATCAAAGAACCTAAGATCTTTCAATATTGAGGAAATTTCTCTCCCAGAGCTGTGATATACCAAAAGTCATCAAGAAGCCAATTGGCAAATGGATAACATCTTTCACTGATGACAAAGTTCCGCAGTCGACCACTTTCCTTTTCGACAACACTTTCGCTATAAAAATCTCAGGAAAATGAATGGAAAATTTAAAAGTTGGGCATCAAGGATCCGTAGCCAACTTTACAGATGGATCGAATATAATGAGACACAGAGATGTTTTGAAAAAAAATTGCGACTGTAAGCGAAATCGGCGAGCAAATCAGGAGAGGCACAGTCTTAACTACGTAGTCTTGCTACTTTTTTGGGCGAAGCAATTTATAAGATCGGTATTTACTAGTAAAATCCATAGCTGATGGTAGGTTGAAACCACACGCAATGTAACTAGACAGATCTAGCCATTGAGCGAAGAGAACAGAACAGTCAGAAAACTAACGAACACTTTCCGAAGAGGGAAACTCATCTTTTGTGTGTTCCACCGCTGCTGCTGTTAAAGGTAACCGCCTTGACACTACAAGAGTGCACGAATTATTGCAATACGGTAGGACAAATTGCAATAAGTAAATTAAATTATTCTAAATTAAGTTAAATAAATTTAAGTAGAATGATGAAAAAATAATATAAGTTAAATGAAAAAAAAATATAATTCAACTAAATTAATATATAAAACAATATAATTAAAATAAAATTAATATCAAGTTAACAATTTAATAATGAGATAATAAAATAAAAAAATAAAATATAAAATAAAACAAATAAACTAAAAGAAAACAAATTAATAAAAAAAAATCAATCGAAAAAAATAAAGAAAATTAAATAAAATTAAAAAAATAAAAACAAATAAATAATATAAACTAAAATAAAAAATAAAAATTAAAAAATAAAAGAAATCAAAAAAATAAAATTAAATAAATATAAATAAAAAAAAATAAATAAATAATAAAAATACAACAAATGAAATAAAATAAAATAAAGTATAAATAATACATGTAAATTAAAATAAATAATAAAATGCAACAAATAAAATAAGAAATGAAAAAATATTATTTAAAATAAAACAAAATAAAATTATATAAATTTAAATAAAATAAAATAAAATAAAATAAAAAATTACGCCCTCGTTGGCAGAATCTCGTCTTCAATAGCATAAAAGCTGGATTTGAACAAATTGTATTTATTTCACTTTTTGAAAGTCCACTGACATATAAATCAATACATCCATTTTTAAATATTTGTATAAAATATTTATGTATATGGCAGCGCTTCCCAAGTTCACTAGTAATAAAAATCTTCCTCTGCCTTTAATGGCCAAACTAAATCCTACTTGTGGCACTTACAATTGTCTCTTCTTTGATTCTCTTTAAATAAATTCAGTTTTACCGACTATTATTTTCATTGTTTGGTTACTGCAATTATGCTCTTGGCATGTTTGGAAAGCTAAATATGTACGTCTATGAATTTATATGTATGTATGTAATGTACTTATGCCTGAGAATAACAACAATTCCAGCAAACTTAATAAAAGTCCATCGCAATTCTGCGGGCTGTTGTTGAAGTTTTTTTATTTTTCCTTCTCAGTTATTATCTGCCTTCGTCTATGTACATACATATACATATATGCTTTATGACCAACTATTGATTTATTTCTAACGAATTTCTGCAGCGCAAGAGCTTTCCTTTTACTCCCAGCTCTCCTAACTCCGCGGCTTATTGTTGCGCTATTTAGTGTTCGCTTGCCTTTTACGAGAACAATGAGATTTATTATAAAATTTGATTTAGCCATTTTGGGCTATAAAGAAGACAGTGAAGGAAAAAGTGGTAATAAAATCAAAGCGAATTTATGCGGGTGCTGTTGGGTGTCTGTCAAGTGCCGCTTGAAAGTTTTCTTCTTTCTGTTTTTTTTTTGTTTTTTTTTTTTAATATTATGTCGGCTTCAAAATGATATTTTTTTATGAATTCATTTCACATTTTTATGGCTTTCGATAAAATATAATTGAAAACCAAAATTATGAAAATAAAAAATAAGAAATTTTTTTACCGAAAAAAAAAATTAAAATGATTTTATGATGTGCTAATTGCTCTTTGCGGCTGCCTTTTGAACTATGTATAAGCGTTGACGGCAATAGTCGTATGTCGGTAGCTAAATAACAAATGGTGAAATTCCGAGAACTGAGCAATTTTTGAAAGCACTGACAGTAAAGCTGCATAATTTTCAGCATATACAATTTTTTTTAAGTAATACATTTTAATTTTTTTCATTTTTATTATTTTTCTACAAGAAATATAAAAAAAACTCTCAACTGCATATAATAAATTAGCGTACATTGCGGCTGCGCGTGTCTTTGCATTTTTTTTAACATCACTTAAGCTCATTTGCGAATTTTTTGTTATAGCTGGGCGACAGCAAGAACAAAAACAAAAAACACACATACGCAATGACAGCTGTCAAGTTTTTGACTTAAAGCATTGAAAGTCAAACAAGCAAGCAAGCAGGCAGGCAGGCGGCACATAAAGCACTCACTGGCCATTTCAGAAAGGAACGCACGTCGACGAAAGACAAAGGCCGTGCGCATTCAACGAGACAGGGAGACTTGAAAACAGTGCGTGCTACATAAATAGATAAGTAATGTGTCACAGATGCACTTGGAAACACATAAAAGTAGAGGCAAAAGTACATACTTTCTTACAAACATTTAGTAAGTGCCTTAAGAGTGCCAGTGGAGAGCTGAGTAAAAGCAAACTAGTTCGTGTTAAGTACTCAAAGGCGCTCTTATTCGAGAAACCTTGTGGGCGAGGCGGCATACTTTAAGTTATAATGGATGAGTTTGGTGTTGTGACGGAACGGAGCTATAACCTATAAAACAGTCACTAGGGATGTCAGAGCTTTTGGGAACTGAAGCCACCACTAAAGATTGAAAATAAACGGGCTTGCTACATCTCTTAAAGAAGCACCGAAATCGAAGACGCACTAATTCCCAAGTATGCTCCTCTTTCTGTATACACTTTACCTCCGCTTACGCCCCGATCGCAAACTCACACTTTAGCTTGGGTCGCCACAAATCCCGGTTACCTGCCACATATTCGTATGAACAAAAATGCGATTTGACAATAATGAACAGCAAACAAGTTGCCGCTAATATTACCCAGCTTCCCACTCTCTCTCGCACTCTCACCCACCGCCACTTCTCGTGTGCCATCTTCTTTCCGAAAAAACTTGTTATTCACAATCTGCGTCACATTGCAGCGTGACAGCAAAACTACAACGACACACTGGCGCATTGCATTGCGAAGATGCGCGCGCGTACTAAATTGGTCGCGCATGCGCATTATACGAGTACAGGCATAAAAATTTGTTGCACACACATCGAAGCGAAGACATTCGACAGCAAACAAGCGACAACAACCAAGATTGGTTGCAAGCGCGTGGGCGAAACGTACAGCAAGATAGTGTATTTTACGTAGGGATGAAAAAGAATTAAGAAAAGAATCACAAGTAAGCTGGCATCGTACATACATATGTATGTGTGTTGCCGGTCATATGTGGCATGCAACAGCCGCGGCACCGTGAAAAGAAACTGCTGCTGCTGCGGCTGCTATATAACACACATGCATGCAATCCAAGCAGGCAGGCAGCCAACCAGCAAGCAATATTGTCGCTTCAATCTTCAGACTTGACAAGAAGTTGCGCCTACTCGCAATTCGCAATTTGATTGTTGGATTTCTTTGGGTTGGAGGATGCTCTGTGATAGCTCTACTCCGCGTGTCTTCTTCTGGGGTCGGCAATGTTGTCTGTTTGTGCGTCTTTTGTGTCTGTCCTCTACAACAATGTTGTTGGTTGCATGTAAATAAATGAAATGAACTGGAATTGAAATTTTAAGCTTGAAAAGCCTTGGTCTTGCCAGCCATTGGACATAAGAGACTTGTTGCGTCTGATGGCAAATGGCGCGTGCAAAAGGAAGACACGTAAATAAATTTTCATACAAAAACATACAGTTGTGTATGTCCATATACACGTTTATGCCTACAAGCTGTGACATATCGCATTATGGATGAGTAACGAGTTCCATTTGCGTTGGTGAGCTGCGCATCTTCATTTCATTTAACATTTATATTCCTTTCGTGCCTGCCACACGATGAAGTGGATATTATATGCTTTTAGAAAGCTCATGCGTTTGTGGTGATTAAATAATGAAAATTTAATTAAAGCAAAATAAAATAAATTCAATTATAATAAAATAAAATATGTTAAATTAAAATTAAATTAAATAAAATAAAAAAATAAAATAAGTTAAATTAAAATAAAATAAAATAAAATAAAATAAAAAAATAAAATAAGTTAAATTAAAATAAAATAAAATAAAATAAAATAAAAAAATAAAATAAGTTAAAATAAAAAATTAAATTAAATAAATTAAAATAAAATAAAAAAATAAATCAAGTTGAAATAAAAAAATTAAATTAAATAAAAGAAAATAAAAATAAGTAAAATAACATAAAATAAATTAAAAAAAAATTAAATTAAATTAAATTAATATAAAAAAAAAAAATAAAATAAAATAAAAAAAATAAAATAAAATAAATTAAAATAAAATAAAATAAAATAAAATAAAATAAAATAAAATAAAATAAAATAAAATAAAATAAAATAAAATAAAATAAAATAATATAAAATAAAATAAAATTAAATTAAATTAAATTAAATTAAATTAAATTAAATTAAATTAAATTAAATTAAATTAAATTAAATTAAATTAAATTAAATTAAATTAAATTAAATTAAATTAAATTAAATTAAATTAAATTAAATTAAATTAAATTAAATTAAATTAAATTAAATTAAATTAAATTAAATTAAATTAAATTAAATTAAATTAAATTAAATTAAATTAAATTAAATAAAATAAAATAAAATAAAATAAAATAAAATAAAATAAAATAAAATAAAATAAAATAAAATAAAATAAAATAAAATAAAATAAAATAAAATAAAATAAAATAAAATAAAATAAAATAAAATAAAATAAAATAAAATAAAATAAAATAAAATAAATTAAAATAAAATAAAATAAAATAAAATAAAATAAATTAAAATAAAATAAAATAAAATAAAATAAAATAAAGAAAAATAAATTAAAACAAATAAAATAAAATAAAATAAATTAAAATAAAATAAAATAAAATAAAGTAGAAAAGGAATCAAGTAAAATAGAATATTCTAAAATCAAAAAATTAAATAATAAATTGTATAAAATAAAAAATAAATTAAATTAAAAAAAAACAAGGAAATAAAATAAAATAAAATAACACAAAATATAATACAATATATTAAAAAAAATATTAAAAAAGTTTGAATTAAAAAAGTAAGTGAAATGATATAAAATAAATAAAAATAGAATAAAAATAAAACTTAATTAACATGTACTAGTCGGTGTTAAAAAATATGTATGGAAGACTTTGTGCTGAATATACTCCGACCAAGAACTTTCAATTTAATTGATCTCGAGGCCTGCTCTTCATTTTAATTTTTACATAAATTCTGATACTTAATTACAAAACAAAAAGTTCTCTTGCCACAACATTGTAAAAACATGTGAAATGTGGCAAAAGTCGTAAGCTTGTGATGCGATGAGTTAATTAAGCCACAATAAGTGAACAAGAAGCGCAGCAAATCAAGGAAAATCAAGTTCTACACTTCACTTTTACATAACAATAATAATAAAGAACGAAAACACGATTACAACAACAAAAGTATGGAGTTAAAGAAAATAGTAAACAAAAAAGAAAAAGTATAGAAAAAAGAGAAATAAAATTTGCATGGCAATAATAGTAGTAGTTATTATAATGGCAATGCAGGTATGCAATGTCGTTAACGTTAAGCGTAATGCGTAGCATTTATGGGCGCAAGTTTGAAACTACAACAACTAATAGAACAGAAGAAAACACAGCAGAGGTTGGTCAACAACAACTACAATAGTCCGACCAACCAACCGTTCGACTGCGTAATAAATTGCTAGGGGTAACTCTGTGGCAATCATTACCTTTGCTTATGACGTCCGATGGGCGGTCTGTAGCATGTGGTATGGGTGTACCTAGCGATGTTGCTGCTGCAATTGTAGTGCGAATTTAGTTATGCAAAAAACGAAACATTAGGTGGTATGAAGAAAATATGCATTTTTTCCTTCTTACTTTCAACCGTGAATAAGTTGAAAATTTGCAAGAAAGTGAATACGCGCAGCGGACAAGTAGAATTCGTCATGCGTCTGCGTGTGTAATGCGATAAAAGAAACGGAACTTTTTTTTTTGCAAAAGAAAGAAGTGAAGTGAAGTGAAGAGAAGAGAACAAAACAAAGGAAAATGCTGGTATATGTATATACATCGTGTACATATGTAATTATGAAAAATATGTTGATATATGGGTAATAAAAAATAAAAATCCGTTATGTTAAAGGCAGTCTCAAAATAACTATCCTTGGTAGAATGGATTAAGAAATTGGTATAAAACATATGGTTCGGTGTAAATTTTATAAACAGTTTAAAGAAAGACGAAAGTCAAAGTTAATACCAATTTTGTGAGGTATACATACTTATATAATATATAATTTTTTTTTTATTCAAAACAATTTGAATGTTTATATTTGTAAACTAGTAGATGTTCTTCGTTAAAAGGTGGATCTTCAAGGACTTTTAGTTAAAAAATCTCTCTAGCAAATGTGCCCCAGACTTGAAAATAATAATGTTCTGTTTCAAATTTATTTTACATAAACATTTTCTTCGAATTTTTCGGAAGTCCCCAATTTTGTAAAGAAGATTTTTTTTCTCTCTCTCTCTTTCCTTCTCTCTCTCTCCCTTTTTTTCGCTCTCTCTTTCTCTCTCTCTCTCTTTCTCTCTATCTCTCTCTTTCTTTATCTCTCTCTTTATCTCCCTCTCTCTTTCTTTCTCTCTCTCCTTCTCTCTCTCTCAGCGTTGTACTTAATTTTTTAGCCTATAGAGGCCGCTAAACCCTGAATACTCACAAAAATCTATTATTTCTATAACAAATTTTATGAGAAATATTCAAAAAAGGTCTCAGGTTTTTAAAAGAATAAAAATCTTTATTATAAATTAAGTTTAATCAAGTATATATTGACCATTAATTTTCATGAGCTGTGATTTTCGGTCTAGCAATTTTTTACTATCAAGAAAGTTTTGCAGAAAGTGAAATAAATGGTAGTCAAATGGCGCAAGACCCCAGGTGGTCATCAAAGTTGTAATTCTGGAAATTTTTTTATTAATTAATTAATTTATTTTATTTTCTTTATACATATATATTTTTTGAAGACCTTGTGGTCAGCTATTGTAGTTCATTGTTGACAGTGAAGCTCAGTATTGATCGTTTCTCCAAATTTGCAGTAGCTTATAATGGACAATTCTCCAATTCCATCATACAATCACTATCACCTTTTCGCCGTCAATTCAGGCAAAGTCGTTTGAAGGGTCACCGACCTTTGACTATGATTTTTTTTTTTCGTTTTACATTTCCGTATTTAAACCATTTTTCATCGCCTGTGATGAGTCGCTTTACAAATATATCGACTTGTTCGCGGCTTTTCAAGTGACTGACAGACCAGAAGACCGGAAGGAGGTGCACCTATGACTTCAAAATTTTAAGAAAAATATTGGTAAATTGAATTTTATTAAAAATATATACATATACGCTATTATAGGAATTATCCATAAGAAAAATGTCCTTCTCAAATATCAATAAATAATTATGACATTTGTTGAACCGTTTTTATCAACAACTTTTCGCCCCAACACTACAATTTTTGCTTTGACAATTATACAATTAAATATTCTACCATAAGATTTATGCAATTCGCCATCTAAATATTAAGACAGCAACAAATAATGCCACTTGTTGTCACGCAGTCAAGCTGTTTTCGCTATTTTTTATGCCTGCATTCCCGTTTTCGCCATGCCTTTTCATAACGCATTGCAGCAGATTTTAATAAATATGCATGTATGTTTGTATGTATGTATGTAAGCGTGTGTATGTGTGTATGTGTAAGTGTGCGCACAATCGCTTTATCGTTACAACAAACACCTCTTGCTGCCCTTGTCGCCAACTGTTGGACCTGTTGCACGCCTGTCCATACAAATCAAGGTTTAAGGCCTAAATTAAAAAATGAAAAAATGAAATAAAATACAAAAAAATATTGTTAAATAAATATGCAGTAACAACTGATGCACATACTTCGTTATACATATACTCGTATGTATGTATTTATGTATTTATATGTATGCATTTAGTTAGCATCGCCAACAACGGTCGACGTTTATTCCTTCGCTACGCTCGATTAATGCTGCGCTCCTTCTCTCGTCGAGGCGTCTTCGCGTTATAGCCCATGCCAAGGCAAAACAAAAACAAAAAAAAACCTGTGCCACAAATTCAAAATGCATTTCGCATGCATTGGTGGCTTGGCTTTGCTTTGCTTTGCTGGCTGTCTTCTGAACCCTTTGTGGCACTTTCTGCACATACTCGTACTCCTGTGTAGGCTTGATGGTTGTTGTTGTTGTTGTTGTTGCCAATAAAATTTCAACTCACCGGTTGACAGAGCGGCAGACCGCGACTGAACGATTGAATTTTTCTGAACGCATGCCCTTTTCGCCTTGCGCCGAGTCGCAACTGCAACTGCAACTAAAACTCCAACTTCATCTCCATCTCCACCTCCGTCTCCAGTGTGCAATAGTCAGTCAACAAATTTTATTACGCTCATTCGTCGGTTGTTGTAAACCCGATCGCGCACTGTATTATATGGTATGTGCCTGCATTTGATTTGCTGTCTTCTCTTCCTTTCAACTTTTTTTTATCGCCCACTTCGTCCTCCGTCTGCCACTTGCCATTCACTTTGTTGTGGTGTACATATGTGTGCAGGGTCTCGTTGAGTGCTTTGATTTCTTGGTTGGCTTCGGTTTGTTTGGACGCGCACACTCCAACTTTCAGCTGATTATTATCATCAACGCCGACAAATACGAAAATACGGCAACCATAGGTATGTACTCGTACATACATACAGACAGGCACATTAAGTTGGCAGGCAAAAAAGTTGCTTGGCGAATGGTGTACCCTCTGCGGGCTGGTAGTGGCGCATTGCTGCAGCGAAATGTGTAGCAATCTTTGGAGACCTTCACACAACTCGGGTTATGGTATTCTTACCTGCACCATTACGCTTGTCCAGCCAAGGTTCGTTGTGGTCGCGGTGAGGTTAGTATTATAGTGTTGTTGTTCTTGTTTTTGTTGTTGGAAATGTCTAAGTTATCGTTGTTTCTGTGTAACAGTCTAACAGCTTCTTGCCTTTGTTGCAACTTATTTCACTTGCTGTTTGGAAGATAGCTTTGTATCTTTTGCAGACTTGTTCCATCGGTTCTTGTTATACCTCATTTGATTGATATTAAGTTGTAGATTTATTTATAATATGAATTTTCCTTCAACTGTTGTCTTTTGTTTTTGTCTTTAACTGTCATCTGTTGTTTGTTATTACCTCCTAAGCTCTGGTCTTCTGACTAAGAGGATCACAGTGGTATTGCTTGTGAGGTTCTAATTCAATCTATGAAACTCTACTTGTAAGTAGTCTTGGAAAAGGCTGTGTTCTCAGCTCTAAACCCTCTTGAAACTTCTTTCTAACTTTAAAACCTCGAAATGGATGATGCTTTCGTGGGATCATCTACAGCTTATTTAAGACATTAGTGGACTGCAGTGACCTCCCCACAATGCAGCACTAAGAGGTAGAAACAGACTGCAGACATATAGATCCCTCAAATCTTAAAGAATCCTTTAAAGATTAGTCAAACAAACTGGAAGGCCCTGTGGTTAAAGTCCAAATATTTATGGATTGACATTGATAACAGTCCAATAACACAGAAGGCATTTAGAGAGTACTGAGTATCAGTTGACATGACTTAGAAAGATTCTGCGGACCATCCCTTAAAATTAGCAGCATTTATGTCTTAACAAAGACAACAGTCTACAGTCAAAGTTTTTTTTGCTTTTGCCCATTGAATTATACATATGTATTTATAAATAAATTCAAAATTTAATATAAATAAAATAAATCAAATCGTGCCACCTTTCAAAGTTTCAAAATTTCTTTAAAAAATGCAAAAGCAAAGAAATGAAAGGCAATATGTCACAATCAATCAAGATAAAGAAAAAGTGAATCAAAAAATGTAACTTGCCCCATATTGACTTCTATAAATGTTTTTGTTGCTGTCTCTAATAATATGAGCAATATATTATATATTGCAATTGCAAAAAAATTATGAAGACATAGACGCTGGGAATTATGATAAATTCCCACTGAGCATTGTAAATAAATACAAATGCATGTATGTATGTATATCTGCACATGTGAATATTAAAAATGTGGCAAGCAACAAATTAAGTTTGCTCTGAATGAAGAAGTGTCTGAATATGAATGCATAAACCACAAACGACGCTACTCGGCTGCGGCAAATTACAATAAATTCCAAATGAGGCATATTATAGACAAGGAAATATTTGAAATACGAGCAGTTGCCTGCAACCACAATGGGAAATATTTCATATTCCATATTCCACACTACTCTGTTGACGCGTTGAAGTCGAAAAAGGCGAGGGCGAAGTTGCCATCATTGAGCTGCTCAAGCTGCTTGACACAATCAATTGCCAACTTCTATCTACTATAATTATCATGTGAAAAAGTTTAATGAGAATTGAAGTGAGTAATAATGTAGGCGTTAGCTAATAAGCAACATGCAACAATTAACCGTTAAAAAAATTGCTTACCAATAGCGACAATTAAAATGAGTTTGAGTTTGAGGAAGGCACTCATTGTTAAGCTGATTTGTAATTATTACTGAAGTCATGCAAACAAATTATTTAAATGTTGCAATTATTAATGCCACACAAGCTGTTGCATTTTGCTTCAAAAGAGAATTGCTTAGAAAATTACAAAAAATTACAATTTTTCAATAAAATTAAATAACTTAATTTCAAATAAAAAATAAAAAAAAATAAATTAAATTAAATAAAACGTTTAATAAACCAATACATAAAATAAAATTAAATAAAACAAAACAAAATAAAATAAAACAAAGTAAAATAAAGTAAAATAAAACAAAATAAACTAAAATAAAATAAAACAAAATAAACTAAAATAAAATAAAACAAAACAAAATAAACTAAACTAAAATAAAATAAAATAAAATAAAATAAAATAAAATAAAATAAAATAAAATAAAATAAAATAAAATAAAATAAAATAAAATAAAATAAAATAAAATAAAATAAAATAAAATAAAATGAAATAAAATAAAATAAAATAAAATAAAATAAAATAAAATAAAATAAAATTAAATTAAATTAAATTAAATTAAATAAAATAAAATAAAATAAAATAAAATAAAATAAAATAAAATAAAATAAAATAAAATAAAATAAAATTAAATAAAATAAAATAAAATAAAATAAAATAAAATAAAATAAAATAAAATAAAATAAAATAAAATAAAATAAAATAAAATAAAATAAAATAAAATAAAATAAAATAAAATAAAATAAAATAAAATAAAATAAAATAAAATAAAATAAAATAAAATAAAATAAAATAAAATAAAATAAAATAAAATAAAATAAAATAAAATAAAATAAAATAAAATAAAATAAAATAAAATAAAATAAAATAAAATAAAATAAAATAAAATAAAATAAAATAAAATAAAATAAAATAAAATAAAATAAAATAAAATAAAATAAAATAAAATAAAATAAAATAAAATAAAATAAAATAAAATAAAATCAAATAAAATAAAATAAAATAAAATAAAATGAAATGAAATGAAATGAAATGAAATGAAATGAAATGAAATGAAATGAAATGAAATGAAATGAAATAAAATAAAATAAAATAAAATAAAATAAAATAAAATAAAATAAAATAAAATAAAATAAAATAAAATTAAAACAAAATAAAATATAATATAATAAAAGAATAAAAAAAGTGAAATAAATAACACAAATTAATATAAAATAAAATCAAAAAAAATAAAAAAAAATAAATGAATAAAATAAATGAATAAAATAAAACAAAATAATATAAAGAAAATAATATGACAAAAAAATAAAATAAAATAAAATAATAAAGTTTAATTTAATAAAACAAAATAAAAAGAAATAAAAATAAAAATAAAATAAAAAAAAATAAACGTAAATAACATATAATCAAAATTAATTAACCCAAATAAAATTAAATTGAATTAAAATAAAATAAAATAAAATAAAATAAAATAAAATAAAATAAAATAAAATAAAATAAAATAAAATAAAATAAAATAAAATAAAATAAAACTAAATAAAATAAAATAAACAAAATGAAATAAAAAGTTAAATAAAAAATTTTTTTTTAAAGTAAAGTAAACTAAACCAATATCCAAAAGCAAAAAAAAAACTTAAAAACCTAAAAAAATATTAGAAAAACAAATTATATAATTTACTTGCAGTTAACACAAGATGAAAAAAATGCGATGTTTATGTAAATTAGGCGACTACAACTGCATAATATTCTCATGCTTGTAAAACATACAAGCCGCTAGTTGCGCTTTCAGTGCTGCAACATGTTTGTTGCAAATAAAAATTAAAATGCAAAATCTAACTAAAAAAGGAGCATAATAAATGCATATGCAAGCAAACATACATCAAGTACAATGTATATACAAACCTAAATAAATAGTCCGTTTATATGCATGCATATGCCAACCCACCTCTAACTAAATGAATATATGTATGTATGTAAATAACAGCGCGCAGAAACACACAAAATAGAAAACAAACGATGTGACTCAAACGATGAAATCAGCAGATCAGCAGAAGCAAGCAACAAGCTTACAACAAAATACTGAGCGCAACAAGCAATCCAACGGTCAACTAAAGAGAAAAAAAAAAATCGAGCAATATAAAAAATAGTTGCAAGCAAGCAAAGTCTTTGTGCAGCAACAGCAGCAACAGCGGCAACAAGCTAACTAACAGGCCGCAGGGCGCACCAACAACAGTACGTGGCATCACAAAGTAGTATGTACTTGGTTAATAATATGTAGCAGGAACTGCGATAGCAACCGCATCCAAAGACAAGCTCCATAACTCGTTCGTTCGTTCGTTTCTTCGTTCATTTAGTTCAAAGTCAGCAAACATCGCCCCAAGCAAAAATTTTATGCAAAAATTTATTGTAGATCAGTGGACACGAATCAAGTATAGAATGTATGCATGTGGCATGTTGTAACAACAAAATGCAAAAACAAAAATTAAAATAAATAAATAAACTAACAAAACGGCGACTAAGGAAGCGATAAATGGTAAGAATATCTGGTTGTAGTGTAGAAGAGTGCAAAAGAGCAAAGTATGAAAGCCATCTTTAAAGCGTTGAACTCTCAAGGAAAAAGGTTTCCTTAAAAAAAGTTGTTAAAATATAATATATTTACTTGTACTTCTTGAGTTTTATGAAAGAAAAATTGCTGTGAAAATTTCAGAATAAACCTACCAATTAAATTACCAGACTTCATGCACTTCAAATATTTCATTCGGATTTCGGACCGCTTCAGCGTTTATAAAGTGTATAATTGGCACATATAAGGCCACAAAAATTCCAGAAATATTTCGATGAAGTTCAGGAAATATATAATTTAATTTAATATAATTTGTTTCCAGAAAAGCACAAAAATGCTTCAGAAACTCCCAAATTCTTTTCAATTAAATCCTTTATGTTTTTGTCTAATAAATTACAAATAGATATCAAGCTTTAGTTCAGGTTATCACATATGAAGAAACTTCAATGTACTTATGTATTTTTATTTCATAAGAATGAATTCCGAAAAAAATTCATTTTAGACATTTTATTATTTAATTTTGTTGAAATTAGTCTAAGGATATTAAGAAAAACATATATTTCTATAATACGGTTGGAGAAAGTGTAGTCTTGTCTCACTTTAATGGATAGCAATTTTTCTTTCTTCGCCTCCTCTCTCTCTCTCTTTCTCTTTCTCTCTCTCCCTCTCTCTCTCTCTTTCTCTTTCTCTCTCCCCCTCTCTCTCTCTCTCTCTCCCTTTCTCTTTCTCTCTCCCCCTCTCTCTCCCTCTCTTTTTCTCTTTCTCTCTCCCCCTCTCTCCCTCCCTCTTACTATCTCTCTGTGTAGACGTGAGAGGTCAGTTTCTCGTTTCTCGTTTCTCCGGTCAGTTGTTTTAGTATTATATTTTCTGGACTTAAGCACACTGAACACACCCATAATTTAACAACTCTAGAACACAACCTTTTTGTATATGAGATTTGAAAATTATGTCCTGTAAACTTAAAAAAATCAACTAAAAATACAAAAATCATTCTCTGCTTTCTGTAGACACAGAGTGACATTAGCGAATTGTCTTTCTTCTCTTTCGTACCGTTTGCACTATAATTGTTTGTTGATCTTTCTAGTAGAGAGTCAGCCCCTCCATTACCTTTCCAGCTCAGATGCGTTTCTTCAAATTAAAAAAGGACCTGAACGCTTTCATTGTCTCTTCACCTTCCTCCGTTGTCGTCGTTTTTGTGCTCAACTGAAAACCTAACTTTTTTTTAACCGTCAAATTGCATATTTCGGGAGGAAAAACAGAGGTACGGACAATTTTGACTTAAAAAATATTTAACTAGTTCTCTTCTCGGCTCTAGCTACACCTGCACCATTGAATGAATGAATACACAATTTGTTGCAAATAAAAACACTCTGATTAGTTGCAACAGTGCATTTGAGACACCCACACACGGATTACGCTCAAATGACTGCCAATATTTTGTCTATTTAATCATAAGAAATGTCGAAGATTAACAAAAAAAATATGTACATATGTATATATTTCTACTAATCTTATGAATGGCTATTGCAGGCGATACACACACATACATACGTGTACTTACATCTGTATTGTACAAAAGATCTGAAATTTACCTGTGCAACACTGTAGGGAAGTCGAGGGGTGGAAAATAGCAAATAGCACGTAGTGCCAAATTACAATAGACAAGCAACAACAACAACAATAACAATAGAGCCCATAAGTATATATAATATATTGCAAAGCAAACAACAACAACTAGCAAAAAAATATTGATTGCCTTTGGCCTACAACAATATGCAACTGCCAAACATCTGTTTCGGGGATTGGTTTTCCAAAATACCCGCGCACATACACACACACACACACATGCACACTTGTAGGAGTATATGTGAATATTCTACTTGTCTATGCAACACGATAAGGGTCACGCATTTGGCTATTCTAAGTTCAATGCAGTTCACTTCACTTTTCTCACTCAATACATACAAATATAAATATATGTATGTACACGTATATATGTATGTATATGGTATATATTTTCTTTGTTTCTTACTGTGCCTATAAAATAGACAGACAAAATAAATATAAATTTTAAGAAAAAAAAAATTGAAAATTGAGTACAATAGTATTAGTAGGAAAAACATTGCAACAACAACAACCGATTGAGTATAGAATATTCATATCAACACAAAGAATTGGCGCAAATGCGCTGAGACAGGCAGTTTGACTAGCTGTTTGTTTGTTTGCTGGTCGTTGGCAGAGCGGTTGGTGTGGTTGGTTGGTTTGCATGTTGCACCTGCCTTGAAAATTGCCGCAC